>CAUYRT010026407.1:0-104167 GCA_963574885.1 Lepilemur ruficaudatus | reverse complement strand
AAATATATAGAAAAAATTAGCCGGGCATGGTGGCACATTCCTGTAGTCCCAGCTACTCGGGAGGCTGAGGCAGAAGGATCGCTTGAGCCCAGGAGTTTGAGGTTGCTGTGAGCTAGGCTGACGCCACGGCACTCTAGCCTGGGCAACAGAGTAAGAGTCTGTCTCAAAAGAAAACCAAAAAAACAAATAGGCAGCCAGAGAAGGCGTTATGGAGGAAATATCATAATATCATTCAGTCTAATCTTTAAATATAAGAATGGGAACAAAAGGACTTGCCCACTTCAGACTGGAACAGAGCCGTGGAAGCCTGTACAGGACACAGCATGAACTATGAGAACACTCAGTGAATTTCAAAGAGCTGTACAAATGTAATATGCACCAGGGTTGAAGTGGTTAAATGCAAATGATCCAGTGAACTTTTCATTAATTTCATTGAACATTAGACAGTGTTTTTGTTTAATTTCTGTATACATTAAATTAATTCTAAGGACTATATTTTGACAGTGACTGTTGAAGTGAAGGGTCCATATGAATACCTCACACTTGAAGACTATCCCTTGATGATTGTAAGTGATCTTTTATTCTTTACCCTCAGCATTGAATGAGTTTAGCTTGAAAGATTGTTCATGTTTTGTGGCAATATTCTTTTTTTTAAAGATTTGTACCTACGTAGTTCAGAAAATGTTGCCTAAAATTCTGGATTTATTTCTTATTAGACTGAGACTTTGGGAGGGTCAGTGACCCTTGTGTGCCTTATTTTCTTATTTGTAAAATGAAGGAGTCGATAATCTGTGGATTTTAGACTTGGGAAGTACTTCAAAGATTGTCTCACATCTCATTCTCTCTAGGATCCATAGCAGGGCACTTCTTACTACAACCCTGTCGTTTCTGATCCCACTTAAAGTAACCACATGGTGAAACTTCCTCCTCTTCATTGTGTGCGCCTGAGTATGTGTGCATGCACCTGTGTCTGAGAATATCCTTAATCTATTTTCAGACTTTCTTTGTTCGTGATTATTTTCTTCTTCCTTCCCCTTTATTAGTTTTCCCATTTTGTCGTGTTTCCTTGCCTCTAGATGTATCCTCTCCCAGTCATGCCTTTTTTCCTGTTCAGTGTTGTCTTCATTTATATAACTTTAGATTATGAGCTGAGAAAACTCTTCTAATACAGAAGAACAGTCACTCTTGAGAAATTCTTACATTATCTTCCTGTGCTCAAGAGGAGATAATTCTTTCGTATTAGTAAACTCCAAAGAAACAGTTATTTTTAAATAAAAGGTAGAATATGTATATTTTTGTAGTTTGTTAAAACTGTATATTGATTCTAAATCTAGATACTTGACTTTTGGCCCTAATTCTTCTTTTTATCTCTTATTCAATTTAATGACAGTTTTTTATGGTGATGTGTATTGTATATGTCCTATTTGGTGTTCTGTGGCTGGCATGGTCTGCCTGCTACTGGAGAGATCTCCTGAGAATTCAGTTTTGGATTGGTGCTGTCATCTTCCTGGGAATGCTTGAGAAGGCTGTCTTCTATGCAGAATTTCAGAATATTCGGTACAAAGGAGAATCTGGTATGTAACCAAAAAATGTTTATTAATTTGGGTGATTGGCAGGTGAGATGTGTGAAACTTTTCCTAAGGTTAGCAGTCATTAAACAGGTCTAACTTTCCAATTACGTAATTATTAGACTAACTTAAGCAGAATCACTATGATTACAGCTTTTATTTTTAATCTCATAATTTATGGGTTCAGTGATGTGAGTAATTTTACTGAAATATCCTCACAAAAGTTATCAATCATATTGGGAATGATTATTACTGTTACCAAATCTCAATTGCCATTGATTTCTAAGTCACCATTATAATATACATCTAAGAAGGAAGATAAACAATGCCAATTTAATTGTAAGATGGCATTGATTGTAAGACAGCTTGATTTCAAAGATGTTAAAAGGTGGGGTAAAGTGTATCTAAGTGTGTATCTAAGTGTGTCTATTACTAATTGATATTAGGAATATCAAGAAAACAGGAGGTCTTATGGTTTAGTAAGGTGAACTGGTAATAACAAATTGTTTTATGCTGAAGTTTTTTGTCATCAATTCTCTTATCAGACCATTTGGTTAGTAATAATTGTTGCAAGATATACTAATTAGAGCTTTTGCTGGTCTTTGAAAAGTCTTGAAAATAGTAGATGTAAAAATGAATTGAAAACTATATGTTCCTACATGTGTGTACATATGAGTGTATTTTGTACTTTTGTGTAGCTATCATAGTTTTTGAAAATGGTGGTTGGGGGATAGAATTTCCTTGCTGCTACAAACTGCCCGTTTAAGTAGGGTGAGATATTCTGGTTTTAGTCATGGTTTTAGTGAAGTTGGGAGTGGGTGGGGGAGGAAGCTGAGTTGAGCACACCTCTATTGCCATACGTACCCATGAGTAAGATTGCAGGTGATTATCACCTTGTGTATTTATAAAAATTGCTGAAGAGTTATTGTGTTTTAGTAGGACTGATACCAATGCTCATTCTGGAGAGTGTTAGAGATCTGCATTCTGGAACTGGAATCATGCCTGTTGCCTAACCTAGATAATTGTGTCATTTCTTCCTTTCTTCTCCCTGTCTTCTTTCTCAAGTCCAAGGTGCCTTGATTCTTGCAGAGCTGCTTTCAGCAGTGAAACGCTCACTGGCTCGAACGCTGGTCATAATAGTCAGTCTGGGATATGGCATAGTCAAGTAAGTATTCACTTCTTTTGTGGCAGAGTAAATTAAAACGAAACAGTATTGCAGGTTCCTAATGTGGTAGTTCTGATATGGTTGATAAAAGAAATAATTCTGAAATAAGAAAAGCTATCTGAAATTTTGTAGCATTGTAAATATTGGCAAAATATTAGTATTTCATTTCACTTCCTACAAGGAGTATCTGCAGGAGAACCTGAATGTAACAAATGATATTGAAACACTAAACTTATGAAGTAAATTTATAACAACTTTATTCTTCTAAAATATTTTTGTAAATCAGATCTTTTATGGGAGCAGCATGAGTGTCTTCTATAGGCATTCTTCTAGGCATTGTTCTAGGCTCTGGGGATACAGCAAGTTATTTGTGGAGGGAAGGGACAAAGACAAAATTTAAATAATTGAGTAAAATATCTAATATGTTAGAGAAGAATGCAGTGGAGTAGTAGATAATTCAGGGAAAGGGAACAGGGAGTGCTAGTGCTAGGCAGGAGCTGGAATTTGCGTTGAAAATAGGGTGATGAAGGAAGGCTTCAGTTCACTTAGTGACATTTAAGCAAAGACCTCAAGGAGGTGAGGGAGCTATATGTCTACCTAGGGGAAGAGACGCTGAGATGAGATCAGAGTCTGTAATGTTTTGAAGGTAGAACCAGAACCGGTGGAATTTGCTGATGGATCAAACGTATGATGTGAGAGAGAAGAGGAGTCAAGGATGATGCCAACTGTTTTGGTCAGATCAAGTGGCAGGATGGAATTGATACTTACTGAGTTTAGGAAGACCTTAGATGATTTAAATTTGGAGTGGGGGCAAGATTAGGAGTTCAGTTGAATATCTAAGTGGGGGAAACAAAGAGGGAGAGGTTAGGGCAGAGATAAAAGTTTGGGAGTCATCAAGATGTAGATGTTACTAAGTCGTGAGACTGGATGTGATCATCAAGGAAGTGAGTATATACAGAGACGAGGTCCAAGGACAGGACCCTTTTGATTATTATTTAGAAGTCTGTGAAATGGAGACGAGTTAGCAGATGAAATTAAGGAATGACTGTGAGTTGGGAGGCTAGCTGAAGATTGTGTTTCAAAGAGGGAGTGATTAATGGTATCAAATGATCCTGATAGGTCAAATAAGAGGACTGAAAATTGTTTGGCTACTTGGAAGGTCTTAGTTACCCTAACAAGAACAGTTTTGGTGACGTAGGGGCAAAAGCCCTATTGGAGAGAGTTCAAGAGGGAATAGGACGAGGGAAATGGAGTTAGTCAGGTTTAGATAGTTATTTCAGGGAGTTTTGCTGTAAATGGGATTAAGTGGTGGGGTGTTAATTTTTTAAATTTATTTACTCATTTAAAGGAGTTTTGCTTTAAATGGGATTAGAGGAGTGGCAGATTTTAATTCTTAAAACTTATTTAGCAAATATTTGAGTGCCTTCTATATGCCAGGAAGCATTCTAGGTTTCTAAAATGAGTTGGGGGGAAATTCCCTGCTCATATGGAGCTTTTCCTGGTATATGACAAAAAATATAAGAACAAATATCGGTAAGGCTTAGGCAGACATGATTTAAGGTGTTGCATCTCAAGGTATACCGCACTAAAGAATCACCTTGGGATTTTGTTAAAATGTAGATTCTGCTTGAGGATTTTGAATATCAAGGATCTCAGGCTTTTCCTCCTTCAAACAGAGGTTGCTCAAAAGACTTTTCATATTTTGTTGGGTATTGAGCTTACAAATATATTGTTTATTTAATAAACTACAATAGGATATTTGATTATATTAAATTCTTAGATTCTTTAATAATGATATTGTGGTTATTTTTTTTAAAGTCCATTTTGTAGGCATTGAAATATAAAGAAAAGTCCTCATCTATTAAGGACACATACTGAAACATATACATATAAAAACACGCTGTTTAGGATTTGCTTCAAGATAATATATATGAAAGGATGGGAAGAGGATGGGGTATGCATGGGGAAGAATTAGCCATAGGTTGATGGTTGTTGGGACTGGGTGATGAGTTTATTATACTACTTTTGAATATGTTTCAAAATTCTGTGCAATAAAAAGTTTTTAAAAATGCAGAAACCAGGGGCCAGATCTTAAGTTCTATTATTCTGTCTTGTTTTAAGACCTTACGTTCTTACAAGTTTTTTTTCCTCTCAGGTGAATCAGGTGTATATTGTTTATCACTTTAAATTGTTGGCCTGTAATAATTAACATGAATTCCTGTTACCTAGCTTGTGTTGGGGTTTGTCATATTTATATTTAACTATCTTTTTGCTTCCTCTTTAGGCCACGCCTTGGAGTCACGCTTCACAAGGTTGTGGTAGCAGGAGCCCTCTATCTTTTGTTCTCTGGCATGGAAGGGGTCCTCAGAGTTACTGGGGTCAGTACTGCTTAATCTGAATTTTTGTGGTCAGTTAGTTATATTGTTTCTATCTTGAGAGTGTGAGTTAGAAATGTCTGTGGACTTCTTTATTGTTTGCTCTAAGTCACCTTTGGGTTATGATTTTCAGAATGCATGTAGAGTTCATTTTTTCTTTTTAATGTATCAGAGTTTTATAAATTTAATGTGTGACCCAGAATGAATGCTTTTCCATCCGTCCCCAGATTGATAATTATTTAGTTCCTTCTCCCAAGCAGTGGACACTCATTCTTGGTTAAGTGGCAGACGTTGGAGTCATGTACTTACTGGTTAATCTAATCTTAAGTAACAGTGCTCTTTCCTTAACTAACACTTAAGTTTCAAAGACTTCCTTAAAATGTAACTTATTATAATAATTTTACACCATTATTGAGAATTGCATAATTATTCCCTTTACCAGGGAAGGAAACTGAAAATACTGAGATGGAAGTGATAAAGAAATTTATGTTACATCTGGATTAATGTGAAGAAGCAGGCCTCCCTAGGCCATTCCAATTAATTTTCTTATTTGTTTAAAAATCAGACTTTTTAATAACCTATTAGATTCAAGGTGGTAAATGCTATATATTTTGCCTTGCCCTCAAGAAATCTGGACTCAGTAAATTTTGCGGTAAATTGCCCCTTAAATAAAACCCTCTGTAGATGCAAATTTGTTTCTCAGATCATGCTATCCTCTGTATGTAATTTCCATAGACTTTTAGCAACTTTAACCCTCTGTCAATTTCATTTTCTTTCTTCTGCTGCCGCTGTAGTACTTTTCTTATTCCTTGGCTCTGACAGTAAACCTGGCCCTCTCAGCAATTGATGCCTGTTTTATTTTATGGATATCCTTTCAGTAATGCACTGGTGATTGGGTAATTAGGGCTATATAAAAAGCGTCTTATATATAAACTTGTGGAAACAAGGAGCATAGTTTTCAGACAGATAATTGCCTTACATTTTGTTTTGGGTGAACTCTTTAATTATATTACAATCCTGGATATCAATAATTCTTAGTGTATGATGCAGTAATTCTCTTAAAATATGAGTGGAGCCTTTTTAGACTTGTAACCAAAATCACAATAATAGGAAATGGTAGGATGGGATGGAGGCTTATAAACACTAGAACTTTTTTGGTGTGGTCACTTCATAACATGTGTTTTTGTATACAGAAACTCTATGGAGGTCACCTTTATGGTAGTTAGCAGCATGTGTCATTGTGTGGAGGTTGTAATTGACAATTTATATGAAATGCTTTTAGCTGTGTATTGTATGTGATGGTTTGTAAGAAGGGAAATGATTAGGTGTTGTCAAGTGTTAGTTGTTTTTATTTTCTTTCAGTTCAAATGCAAAACCATTCCCAGATTATTATATAAATGCAGAATTGTGTGCTGGTTTCTTCTCTGTGCCTCTCTAGACATCTGTTTTTCACCACCTCTTTTTCTTTGTCTGCAGGCCCAGACTGATCTCGCTTCCTTGGCCTTTATCCCCTTGGCTTTCCTAGACACTGCCCTGTGCTGGTGGATATCCTTCTCGTTGGCTTGTTTGATGACGGTCCATTTTTTCCCCTTGGAGATGGGTTTCTACTGATCTTTCTGCAAAGAGTTTTTTGTTTTTTTTTTTAAATCAGTTTTGTTGATTACTCCTTAGTCTGGGGAATAGCGTATGTTAAGTCTTAACGACCTGAGAGGTCAGGTAAGCAGTTTAATTTGTGATTTTTTTGTTTGTTTGTTTTGTTTTTAAATCACATCATAAATTGGTGACTGTGGACTGAGCACAGGTTAAACGCTTCTGGCTTTTTTCTTTTAAATGAGCATTTCATCTTGATTTTGCACTTGTTACTTGTGTACCTAATCACAGTATTAGAATCACTGGCTGCTCTTGTCCTGCTCTTTCTTTTAGCCTCTAGAAATTATTAAGTGCTTTGAAACATAAGAAAAAATTTTTATCCTTAAAATGTGGTTTCAGGAACTACATACAGTGGTTTGATTATTTTGAAACTCTGTGTAGGTTTAGTAGATTTTAACCCTTAACAGGGTGAATGTTTTGTTCCCTTATTCCAAAGCTGACTTGGAATTGTCTGAAGACTTCCACCATTTAGAATAAGTATTGATTCATTATAGGCAAAAGGAAGAATGATTATCAACCAGCAGATAACAGACAAGTTTTATTTCAGTAATCTTTTTCTTCTTTTGTTTAAAATTAAACATTTATTTATTGAGGACTTGGCCTGTTGGGTGAAGGATTCAAGTTTTTGGATTTTATCTTTTGGGGGCTATTTTGAATTTGTTTTGGTTTTTATATATTTGGTCCTATTTGCAATTGTGCAGTATTACTGACTTGATAGAGATCGCAAAAAGCTGAATGTGAACAAAATTGTAGTTTTGTGAATTTGAGTGGACTGCCATATAGCAAAAGAGTTTAAAGGTAAAATTTCCTGGGTCCAGATGGCCAAAAATTTTGTAGATCAGCATCTTTCTTGATCTTTCTAGATCACAAAAGTATGTTTCGTGTATTGGGAGGAATAGACAGGGAGGTGGGATTGGACTATGCAATAAGATAACCCAATGACTAGGTGACAACTAAGGCTCTGTTAAAGGGCAGAGCAAGTGCCAACCCCTTTATTTTTGTATCTGCTCCTTATGCTGAAAGTTGGGCATGAGAACAGATACTATGTTTAGTAGTCATCACTTTCCCTCCTATGTTTCTCTGGCAACTTTTACTTGGGAATAATGTTCTGAAAATGGAGAGTGATTGCTTTTGGAACCAAATTGCCTGGGATTCTCAGCCCATCATAGCATCGTCTTAATTCATGGTAGTGCAGGCAGCTGATGGCAAGTTCTTTAAGATGGCACAAGGGGAACTCTGTAGGGTAGAACTCTGGGAGGTTGTAAGCATGAGTGTAATTATGACCCTAGACTGGATTAGCTGGGACAGATGAAAACAGCTACCCACCTTAAAGGAAGAGAGAAGATGATGTTAACTCTTTGTCCCTTGCCTGGTACTCATTTTCATTTCCTCTTCTACCCTTTGTCTATTTTTCCATCTTTTTTGTTTCTCTAGAAAGCCTTTCCTGTCTTTATTTCTCTTTTTTATATTTTTCTTCTTTTTCTTTTATTTTGTGCATTCTTACTGTATCCTGGTTCTTTATTCTCTTCAATGTCTCATTGAAAATGATGGTTTTCTTGTTAATCTTGGGGTGTTTGTGAGATTAAGTGAGAATAAGAAAGCTACAAGGCCTTTGAGATCCATAACTTTGTTAGTATGATCCCAGATCCTAAAGAAACCTGAGGATTAATTTATTAGCTGTTTCTTCTGAATGTTGAATTCCTTGACCTGCAAACACATATTTATTAGCCTGACTCAAACGATGAAGCTATTAAAACTTCGGAGGAACATTGTAAAACTCTCGTTATACCGACATTTCACCAACACGCTTATCTTGGCAGTGGCAGGTAAGTCTAGGACTTTCTTCCTGCAGTTTAAATGAGATCTGTTTAGAACAGAGATTCTTAACCTGAGAGGCCATGAGTGGGCATAGAAAGTTTTATGCATTTCACTTGGGAAAAGGGTTCTTAGCTTTTGTCAAATTCGAGGGATCTATGGTTTAAAAAAGTTAAGAACCATTGATTTTATGTGTAACAGCTGAAAAATCAACCTCATGTAATTTCAGCTCTTAGCATATTCCTCTCATCTCCATTCTTTTTCTGAGGCATTCTTTTTTCTTGAGGTAAGTTAGCTTGAGTGCCAAATAGCATTTAGATTCCTTTTAGGAGACATTACCTCATGCTTATTTGGTTTTATTAAACAGCTATAGAATTGTAGATGAGGGTACATTGCTGTTACGGTGTTTTTACATATGTCACTAAGCATACGTGAAATAGACATTAGGTGGATGGTAGCCAAACAAGGCTAAGTTGCCTACCTCTTTGTTCTTGTACGAGGCATAGAATAGTGAGGTCTGATCTATGATTGGAGCCAGCTCTTGTGTTTGTGTTACAGTCATTTTATCAACCTTTTTTTTTATCTGACCAACCAAAGAAAAATTAGCATTACTATACTAAAGATAAAAGAAGGACAAAATTATGTTGATAATGTTGGAAAAAGCCATATTTCTTTCTTTTTTTTTTTTGGAAAAAGCCATATTTCTAATACTTTCTGTTTTAATTCTGAGAATTAAAATTAAAATTCTCAGAATTAAAACATCTATCTGAAGTAGCCAGATGGCAAATAAAATTATTACAAAACTATTCTTTAAGTACAGAAAGGGTTGTCAAGAGTATGTATCATGAGCCTAGCTGATAGTAGGTATTCAGTAAATACGTATTGAATACATTTGTTAAAACATCTGATAGAAAATGATGTGGTATGGGGATTTGGGGTATGTGGAATTCCACTTAATCAGAAGTGGGGGAATATAATTGGAGATGTAAACCAGCATTCATACCCTGACCAGGTTTTTCATTTACTATTAGCATCTATTGTATTTATCATCTGGACAACCATGAAGTTCAGGATAGTGACGTGTCAGTCGGTGAGTTATAATATAGCACATGCATTTATGAATAGTATAGTATACTGTCTTATACACATATAATGATGTTGATGACAATGGTAAGGTTCTTGTATATGCACCTTATAAGAAATTAGGGCTAGTGCTCCGCTCTTAGGATTGTAATACTTCCCTGCTCCTAAGTATTCTGTACTGTCATGATACTTGGTATGGTAGCTGATATGGTATGGTTTTTTGTTGCGTTTTGTTTTATGACTATATATCCAAATATTGGGAGAGAATTTTGTAAGTGATAATCATAGTCTGTCATGGTCTTGCCTTAACTAAAAATCTGGAACAAGAAGTCCAGAGTACTAAACATTAAGTACCATATGTGTAAATAATAATAATATTAGTAATAATAATAATCTGAGTAGAAGCTATGTCCTTAAGATCTGAGCTCAAAGACTGTCCAACAGGATTTCTTTGGAGGCAGCTAAGGCTCTATTTTGGTAAAAATAAATAAATGAAAATGAAAATTATAGAATATAACAATTTAATGTTATTTTCTCTTCCTTGTATAGAACCTTTCCTTAAAGATTCTTGGCTATGATGAAGCTTCTTTGATAAATACTCTATTCAGTGGTGCCTTTCTTCCTACAAAGGAAGAAACTACATTCATTAACTTTGTTTCCCCAGCACTTATCACAGTACTGAGCACATAGCAGGCTCTTAGTAAATATGCTTTGAATGAGTAAATAAGTGATTCTTGTTCTATGCCAAGGGCTTTGTGAACAAAGGGGTAAGATAATGTATATAAATGTTGTACTTTCCTCTTACTGTAGGACTGGCGGGAGCTGTGGGTGGATGATGCCATTTGGCGGTTGCTGTTCTCCATGATCCTCTTTGTCATCATGGTTCTCTGGCGACCATCTGCAAACAACCAGAGGTTCCTGGACTTTTCTTATTTACTCTGCTAACCATTAAAGGGCATGTCAGCAATTAGGGATGGTACACTGGGGACAGTGTCAGGGCTATGTCATAGAGTGGAAGGAACACTGGGCCTGAAATCAGGAGAATTATATTCCTATCTCAGTTCTCCTCTTAATTTGCTTTGTGATTTTTGGCATGTTGCCTCTGTTCACCTCACCTCTCTGTTCCTAGTTTCCTTTCCAAATAATGAGGAGGAGTCAAATCAAGTGATGTGAAGTCCCTTTCAACTCTGACATTTTCTAATGGTACATAGGCATACCTTGGAGATATTGTGGGCTCAGTTCCAGACCATCATTATAAGATATTATAGTAATATTATAGTAAAGTGAGTCACACAAATTTTTTGGTTTCCCAGTACATATAAGTTATGTCTACACTGTACTGTAGTCTGATAAGTGTGCAGTAGCATTATTTTTTAAAAAATACATCATTCCTTAATTAAATATTGCTACAAAATGCTCACACAGAGACACAAAGTGAGCACATGCTATTGGAAACATGGAGCTGGTAACACCTGCTTGATGCAGGGCTGCCACAGACCTTCAATTTGTAAAAATTGCAGCATCTTCAAACCTTAGTGAAGTGAAGCATCATAAAATGAAGTATGCCTGTAGATATTTACATAGTAAATAAAGGAGGTAGATGTATTGTGTCACTTGTAATGAGAGTCCTCCTGTCTAGTTGTCCAGAAGGAAAGAAAAATTTCTGTAGTCAGCAGCCCAGCTCACTTTGTAATAATAGAAAGGATAAAATGAAAACTTATGTGACTTTGAAATTAAAAATTCACATGTAAATTTGACTTGTCCAATTGTAAGCAAATCTTAATTATTTAAGAACTGCCCATCTTTTTGTGAATATCCATGCCTTTGTTTCCCTTTTTCCCTCCCTTGCATTTAGATAGTTAAGACCTTATATTTAACAACCACACTACCAAAGAAGGAAAAGGGTAACATGGTATAACTATAGTCAGACATACCAGTGAAGGATTGGAAAGAAAATAGGGACATCCTTTTTTTTTTTTTTTTTTTTTTTGAGACAGAGTCTCACTCTGTTGCCTGGGCTAGAGTGCCGTGGAGTCAGACTAGCTCACAGCAACCTCAAACTCCTGGGCTTAGGCAATCCTACTGCCTCAGTCTCCCGAGTATCTAGGACTACAGGCACATGCCACCATGCCTGGCTAATTTTTTCTCTATATATTTTTAGTTGTCCAGCTAATTTCTTTCTATTTTTTTTTTAGTAGAGATGGGGTCTCGCTCTTGCTGAAGCTGGTCTTGAACTCCTGAGCTCAAACAATCCGCCCGCCTTGGCCTCCCAGAGTGCTAGCATTACAGGCATGAGCCACCTTGCCCAGCCGGGACATCCTTTTACTCCATGAAAATAGCCTTATTGTCTTTTCTTTTTTCTTTTTCTTTGGGTGGGGGAGACAGAGTCTCACTCCCTTGCCTGGGCTAGAGTGAGTGCCGTGGCATCAGCCTAGCTCACAGCAACCTCAAACTCCTGGGCTCAAGCGATCCTTCTGCCTCAGCCTCCTGAGTAGCTGGGACTACAGGCATTCGCCACCATGCCCGGCTAATATCTTCTATATATTTTTTTTTAGTTGCCCAGTTAATTTCTTTCTATTTTTAGTAGAGACAGGGTCTCGCTCTTCCTCAGGCTGGTTTTGAACTCCTGACCTTGAGCAATCCGCCCGCCTCGGCCTCCCAGAGTGCTAGGATTACAGGCATGAGCCACAGCGCCTGGCCTGCCTTGTTGTCTTTTCATTATGCACTTAATATATGTTCATTTAAAAAAAAAGTCAAACAATAGAGGAAAAACATGGCAGAAAATAAAGGAGATCTGAAATCCAACTGTACAGAAAGATCCTAGACATTCCGGGGAACTGTCTATTAATTACTGGTTACTTGATAGGTGTGTTTTTAAAAATTTCTCTTCCTTAGTCATTTAAAAATCTTTACATTACCTTCCTTCTTCCTTTCTCTCCCTTTTCTTTTAAAACATTGCCCATTCCTCATGACTTCTTTGTTAACCACCTAATACGGTATATCTTTTCACATTTTATTCCCTCTTCAAATATGAAATCTTCCTTTACTCTCAGAACAGTACATTGTGGAAATTCCTTCCAAGATATCTAGTTTAAATTGAACTCATTCATTTTCATGGATGGCATAATATTACATGGTGCATATATGGTACAGTAAAATTAACGTATTCCCCTATTAGTGGGCATTTGGGTTGTTTCCAGTTTGAGGTGCTCCAGGATCCTCTATACACTCATCTGTTTAGTGATTCACCAGTAGGATGCATGGGACTCAGCATGTGGTGGTACTTAAAGCTAAGATTTAGTATAACAGGGCCAGGCATGGTGGCTCACGTCCGTAATCTTAGCACTCTGGGAGGCCGAGGCGGGCGGATTGTTTGAGCTCAGGAGTTTGAGACCAGCTTCAGCAAGAGCAAGACCCCGTCTCTACTAAAAATAGAAAAAAATTAGCTGGACAACTAGAAACATATAGAAAAAATTAGCTGGGCATGGTGGCACATGCCTGTAGTCCCAGCTACTCGGGAAGCTGAGGCAGAAGGATTGCTTGAGTCCAGGAGTTTGAGGTTGCTGTGAGGTAGGCTGATGCCAGGGCAACAGAGTAAGACCCTGTTTAAAAAAAAAAGATTCATTACAACAAAACGATGTCAACAAGAGGCAAAGCACAGATAGAGTCTGGAGAAATCCATATCTTCTTTCCTTATGTTCTTTCCCTCTTCTGAGTAATACATGAAGTATACTTTCCCCAGCAATAAAAATGCAGTGACACATGTACATTGTTTCTATCCAGGAAGGCCCATTAGACATTCAGCACTCAAAGTTTTTAAAGGAATGTGTTACTTCCTCCTAGCCAAATATGTGACAGTATGCACACAAGAGTATTGTCAGCCAGGGAAACTCACCTGAGCCTTAGGTGTCCAGATTTTTTATTGGAGCTCAATCACATAGTACCTACGTGGCTGACCTTTACTTTCCAACCCCTCCTGGCAGTCAGGCTAATACCTTATCATATAAGTTTTTGTCTAAAGTAATCACAGTGTTGTTTCTTTCTTGCCAAATAATCTTCCTGTCTAATTTCTGATTGTTGTATTATTATGTTGGCTAGGGCCTCCTGTATAATACTGAATAGAGGCAATGAGAGTGGGCCTCTTCATTTTATTCTGACTTTAAATGCTTCTCAAATACCATTAGCTATGAAATTTACCATGGAATTTTGTTAGTTACCCTTTAACAAGTTACAGATGTTCCCTACTAGTCCTAGCTTATTAAGAATTTTTACCATGAAAGGCCAATTTAAAAATAGGTAGAATGAAAATAGTAGGTAATAATAAAAATGGAAAGTATAGTGTGAGGTCAAGGCAAAAGCATTGTAGGAATTACCTGTCTGGCAGCTGCTGTGCTGAGTCTCTTGGAAGTTGTGAAGGAAAGGCATCTGAGATGTACCAGAGCCAGAGATAGGTCTTCATCTCATTTAGAGACGTGATCTCACTCTCTTGCCCAGGCTGAAGTGCAGTGGCACAATCATAGCTCACTGCAGCCTCAAGTTCTTGGGCTCAGGTGATCCTTCTTCTTCAGCTTCACAAGTAGCTAGGACTACCATGTCTGGCTAATGAAAACTGAGATTTTAAATTACCTGGAACACACAAGATTAGGCTTCCTGTCTCTTAACTCCTAATATGAAGGCTGAGATCTTAAATTAGATGAGAATTTACTTAACTCTGTGTGATATATCCTTATAAATGAACATTTATTGAATGCTTACTAAAAGTATCAGGGATTGTTCTAAGCACTTTATCTGTAATGATTTATTTACTTTTCACAAAAGCATCCCTATCAGTAGTGTTCTTTTTTCCCCTCATTTACAGATGAGGAAACTGAGGGTATAGAGAGTAACTTGTCCAAGGTCATGGGCAGCATGTAGCTCGTAAATATGATATGGTCCTGCTTCTCCCTTGCTAATGTAGGCAATTAAAAGCTTTCCAAACAGGAAAAGTTATTTTATTATTCATTAAACTGATTTTATGAATTATTATAATTGCAGTTTCAATAATTAGTTTTATAAAATCCAGATAGTGGAGTGGTTTTGTAGTTTGCTAATTTTTTCCTTATGTTCTACCTTTGTTCTATCAGGTTTGCCTTTTCACCATTGTCTGAGGAAGAGGAGGAGGATGAACAAAAGGAACCTATGCTGAAGGAAAGCTTTGGTAGTAACAAAATTCACCTTTTATTTGTGTTTTAAATATTTTTTTAATATTAAATATGCTGTTTATTATTTTATAACTGTATTGTTTCTTAATTTGGTTTGGGGTAAAGTCAGGGTTAAGAGAAAATAAAGGTGACTCTTAAGATGAAGCCATGGTAAATTCAGTAAACAATTGTGCAGTAAATGTCCAATTTACTTGCTAGAAGTGAGCTGAAAATTTAGCTTTGATCTTCCCAGTATAAATGTATAATTGTATAATTCACAAGTGTCATTAAGCTTGAAATAAAGCTTTGAATCAATTTTTTCAGTCATTGCTGGTCTGTTGGCAAAGTTAACCAATCTAAATTTTTTATTCTACAGAAGGAATGAAAATGAGAAGTACCAAACAAGAACCCAATGGAAATAGTAAAGGAAACAAAGCAGTAAGTATGACTTCTTTTCCTTTCCTTTTTGGTCTTTGTCTTATCCTTCAGCCTTTAGTGGAACTCAACAGTTATATACAGGTCTGAATGATTTTTGTACGTGTGTTATGATTAAGCTTGTTTTATAAGTCCTTTAATAGATATTACATTTACATTTTAAAAACAGATAGCAAGTGAGTCTAAGATCTAGTAATCTTTAACTGGATGGTTTGCTACAATACTGTAAAAAAGTACCAGACCAGTCTGATTATTGTATTTAATGTTTTTCCTCAATGAACTCATAGCCTCGTTAATAACTACTTTTTTTTTTTTAAATAAAGACCAAGATTTTTTTCAGTCAGGAGATTGTTTTATTAGAACTGGGCATTCACTCTACAGTAACGGGCTTTAGAATTTATCTCACCTTTAAGGAACAAAGCCTGCATGACACAAACGCTAGGTATTAGACTACTGAGAGGAGAACATTTAAGGCTGTAGGACATCATTTTCTATTTCTGCTATATAATTTTAAAAACTAAACTATTTGGTCATAGCCAGAACAGTTAGGCAAGAGAAAGAAAGAAAGCCATCCACATTGAAAAGGAAGAAGTTAAATTGTCCTTGTTGCAGTTAACATGATCTTATACACAGGAGACCCTAAAAACCTACCAAAAAACTGTTAGAACTAATAAATTCAGTAAAATTAAAGGATATAAAATCAGCATACAAAAGTTATTAGCATTTTTGTGAACTGACAATGAACTATGCAATAGTTAAATCAAGAAAAAGGTACCATTTATGATAGGTATACAAAAATAAAATACTTAGGAGTAAACTTAGCCAAGGAGCTGAAAGACCTGTTTGGTGAAAACTATAAAGCACTGATGAAAGAAATTGAATATATAGATAAATGAAATCATATCCTGTGTTCATGGATTGGAAGAATTAATATTGTTAAAGTGCCCATACTACCCAAAGTGATCTATAGATTCAGTGGCATCTTTATCAAAATTCTAATGACATTTTTCACAGAAATAGAAAAAACAATCCTAAAATTCATATGGAACCACAAAAACCTTGAATAGCCAAAACACTCGTGAGCAAAAAAGAACAAAGCTTAAAAGCATCACACTGCTAGACTTCAAATACACTGCAAAGCCTTGGTAATCAAACAGCATAATGCTGACATAAAAACAGATACATAGACCAGTGGAACAGAATAGAAAGCCCAAAGATAAATGCACACATTTATGGTCAGCTGCTTTTTGATAAAGGTGTCAAGAACACAATGGGGAAGGAACCATTAGTTCAATAAACAATGTTGAGAACACTAGATATCTGCATGCAAAAGAACAAAATTAGACCCTTATTTCACATCATGTACAAAAATCAGCTCGAAATGGATGTGAGACCTAAAACTATAAAGCTGCTGAAAAAAACATAGGGGAAAAGCCTCATGACATTGGGCTGGTCAATGATATTTTGGTTACGACCCCAAAAGTATAGGCAACAAAGCAAAAATAGAGAAATGAGATTACATCAAAATAAAAAGCTGCTTTCTGCATATTAAAGGAAACAGCAGAGTGAAAAGACAGCTTACAGAATGGGAGAAAACGTGTACAAACCATACATTTGATAAAGGGTTAATATCCAATTTATATAAGGATCGCAACTCAATAGCAAGAAAACAAATAACCCAATTAAAAAATGAGCAAAGGACCTGACTAGATATTTCTTTAAAAAAGACCTACAAATGGCCAATAGGCATGTGAAAATATGCTCATCATTACTAATCATCAAGGAAATGCAAATTGAAACCACAATGAGATATCATCTAACCCCCATTAAAATGGCTGTTATCAAAAAGAAAAAAGATAAATATTGGCAAGGATGCAGAGAAAAGGGAACCGTTGTACGCTGTTGGTGGAAATGTAAGTTAGTACAGCCATTATGGAAAACTGTGGCGATTCCTCAAAAAAAACAGAACTACCATATGGTCCAGCAATCCCATTACTGGGTATATATTAATATCTAAAGAAAATGAGATCAGTATGTCGAAGAGATATTTGCACTCCCATGTTCATTGTAGTAGTATTCACAGTAGCCAAGATAAGCAATCAACCTAAATGTTTATCAACAGATGAATGGATAAAGAAAACGTGATATGTATACACAATGGAATACTAACTATTTAGTCTTCAAAAAGAAGGAAATCCTGTCATTTGTGACAACAGGAATGAACCTGGAAGACATGGTAGGTGAAATAAGCCAGGCACATAAAGACAAATACTACATGATCACACTTAATATGTGGGATCTAGAAAAGCTGAACTCATAGAAGCAGAGGGTAGAGTGGTGGTTTACCAGGGGCTGGGGGGAAATAGGCAAGATGTTGGTCAAAGGTATTTTTTAGAGTTTTTTAGAAAATTATTTGACTTTTCTTTCAGTAGTCCCATTTGTTACATGAATGTACTACTTTAGAGTTACAAAAGACTAAAGATTTTAAGACTTTAAGGTTCTTATTTGAGATATATTATATGGTTCATTTTAGTAACAACTGCTATTTGTATGTTCCCAGCAGGAAGATGATTTGAAATGGGTAGAAGAGAATGTTCCTTCTTCAGTGACAGATGTGTAAGTTTTTGAATCCTATTATTGAATCCACTAGGATCCTATTTTAAAGTTAATACTACTTCTTTTATTATAAAATGAATGTGCTGAAGAGCATACTAATGAGAATACAAGATGTTGAAAATGATTTAAAAATTAGGAGTAATATACAAACAAAAATAATTAGGATGATTCATTCAGATGACATTTCTGCTTAGGAGGATTTAACTGTGTAGTAGATCTTCCTAAAATCAATGGCGTAATCCTTTTCAAGTTTTTTAGTTCCTTTCCAGGGCCATAATTTTAATGAAACATTTGTCCTATCACCTTGTAGAACATGTTTTGTTTTTTCTATATAATTCCTGTAACTCTAATACTCTATTGTTTATTGCATTTGCCTTTTTTGTCCTGAAAGGGCCATTAATAAATACAAATCTTAGATAATTATAATAAAAAGAAACTTTAAATTGCATTCATTATCTTACTGTCTTTTTTTTTGAGACAGCATCTTACTCTGTCACCCAACCTGGAGCACGGTGGCATGATCATAGCTCACTGCAGCCTCAAACTCCTGGGCTTTGCTTTGGCCTCCTAAAGTGCTGGGATTATAGGCGTGAACCACTATGCCCTGTAGTACTGTCTTTTTATTGCTTTATTTTACATTTTTCAATTTAATATTTCTCTCTACAGAGCACTACCAGCCCTTCTGGATTCAGATGAGGTTAGTAACCAAATCATGTGCATAAACTGTGGATCTGGTGACTTAATAGGAAGTCACGAGTCTTCTGTTCACTGAGATTCAGTTCATTTGACTCAGTAATGGCCTTAACAACTATGCTTAGCATAGTTGAAAAGGACAAGAATGAAAATACTGATGTATTTAAGTTATTAAGTGTGGAATGTCTGATTCCCTTAAGTACTAAGTTTAACAGTTGATGTCTCTGACATTTCACTTTGACATTTATTTATTTGTTTTTGTTGTGAAGGTACATCCTCATTCTTCCAAACACACATTTGTTTACGATTATCTTCTAATTTTTTTTAGAGCAATTTTTGTGAAACCACGGATAAGTCAAAAATACGTGTTATTTTCAAATATGAGTTCTGTCGTGGAACCATGGCAGCACAGACAGCTCGAAATATCAATGACATGTTTGGGAAGGATGTGGCTAATGAATGTACAGTATGTCAGTGGTTTGAGAAGTTTAATTCTGGTGATTTTAATCTTGAAAATGAGCCATGTGGGCAACCTGAGACCAAAGTGGATAATGATGAGCTGAAAGCTGTAGTGGAAGCAAATCCATCTCAACCTCCATGTGAATTACCAGCAAGGTTTGACATTACTATTCCAACAATATTAGACCATTTGAAACAAAGTAGCAAGGTAAAGAAGCTGGATAGATGGGTACTGCATGAATTAAATGAGCATCTGAAGAGAAATTGTCTCGAAGCTTGCCTTTTTTTGCTGTCACAACATAAAGGGGAACTATTTCTACACTGTATGGTTACATGTGATGATAAACAGATTCTTTTTGACAATCATAAGCATTCAGCACAGTGGTTGGATAAAGATGAAGTGCTGAAATACAGTCCAAGACTGAATATTCATCAAAAAAAGCTAATGGTGTCTTTTTGGTGGTCCAGCACTGGTATTATCCACTATAGCTTCATGAAACCTGGTCAGTCAATTACAGCAGGTGTCTTCTGCAACCAGTTGGATGAAATGATGAGGATACTTGCAATTAAGCAGCCGAGATTGATCAGTAGAGACAGGCTAATCCTCTTGCAAGTCCACATTTCGCAAAAAACAGCGCTGCTCAAATTATAGAAGCTGGACTCGGAAACTCTGTCATCCACTGTATTCACCAGATCTTGCACCAACTGAATCCCACTTCTTCCAGGCTTTGGACCACTTCCTGCAAGGAAAAATATTCCATTCTCAACAAGCTGTCAAAAACACCTTTCATGATTTCATCGCCACTTGCTCTCCAGCCTTCTTCACTGCTGTCATGAACAAGCTACTGTTAAGGTGGCAGAACTGTTTCGATAGTTTAGGCACATACTTTGATTAATTGTATTGCTTCTTGTTTGGATATAATAAACTAAATTTTTGATTCGAAATTGGACATTTTACATTTAATGACCTAATAGCTTAAACATTTTAGAATGTTTCCTTTCTTTACACATGCCTATACATGTCCCACTTTTCTTTTCCACAGTTATGTGGTCAGACTTGAGAATGTTTTTGTTTAAATTGGGCAGCAAATACCGTACTCTCTACTGTCTAGTTCCTTTTTCTTTTAAGAAATGCAAATTTAACCATAATCTAATCTTGGCAAAAATAATAGGGGAAAATATTGAGAAAGGAATGTAACAGACCAAAACAAAATATAAAATAAGTTACCTACTATTTAATATTATCTGTGTCACTATCTTCTTCAGATAATAAGGATTATAATTATTACCTCTATGTTGGTTTTTTAATTTGCCTCTGTATAGTTCACCTAGATGGCTTCACCTGAAGTCTTATGTTAGAATTGTGTCCTGGGTTCATCAAAACTAGTTGTAGACATGTTCTGAATATTAGATTATTCTTGAATCTCTTCATTTCAGAAAGCCTTTTGGGAGCATCTTGTCTGATTCTGACTCACTGTGTTGATTTGGCTGCTAAAAATGATTTTGTCCATTTCCCATTTACCTGCTGTGTAATGCAGGATATACGGTGTCAAATTCCTTAGCTGTTCTATGCATTGCAGTAATTGAGAACGCTACCATTCAGATTTGAACCTCTCCACGTAAGACTTTGCTTTCTGTGGTGTATTCTGCAATTCCCAGATCTCCCTCTTGGAGTCTTTCTCTGCTAATTGTTTGCCTTTAGGGCTTCCCTTCAGTTCTGCAGTCATGCTATATTCCTACCAGAGAGGGCTGATTAAGTAAAACCTGATTGTGCCATTCATGGGAATACAGGTTTACTGTAGTACTTTGTTGGCACTAAGTTCAACCATCTGTTTATATTTTCCTCATTGAAAAACTGTGCAAGACTTTGCAAGTACACATAATAAATATCAAGGCTGTGGGGGCAGGTAAAAAAACATAACAATGAGCTCTACTCTCTTAACAATCCTTTTAGTGTATGTTACAGTATTGTTAAATATCAGTACAATGTTGTACAGCAGATCTCTAGAACTTTTCATCTTATTTAACTGAAATTGTATACTCGTTGAATAGCAGCTCCTCTTTACCCCCTCCTCCAGCCCCTGACATCTACCATTCCGCTTTTTGCTTCTGTGATCCTTTTGTGACTCACTTATTTCACTTAACATAATGTCTTCAAGGTTCTCCCAAGTTGTGGCACATGTCAAAAGTTCTTTCCTTTTTCAGGCTGAATAGTATTCCATTGTATGTATGTACCACATTTTCTTTATCCATCCCTTGATGGACACTTGGGTTATTTCTGTATTTTGGTTATTGTGAATAATGCTGCTGTGGAAATTGGAGTGCAAATATCTCGAGACCTTGCTTCATTTCCTTTGAGTGTATACCCAGAAGTGGGATTACTGGATCATGTGATAGTTCTATTTTTAATTTTTTGAGGAAATTTCACATCCTTTGCCCATTTTCTAATTGGGCTAGTTGTATTTTGCTATTGAGTTGTAGGAGTTCCTTATATATTTTGAATATTAGCTCCTTATCAGAATCAGTGACACACCACATTTCATGTGCACCTAATGACATTTGGTCTATGACGGACCACATGTATGACAGTGGTTCCATAAGATTACAATACTCTATTTTTACTCTACCTTTTCTATGTTTAGATATACAAATACCATTGTGTTACAGTTGGTATAGTATTTAGTACAATAAAATGCTGTACAGGTTTGTAGCCTAGGAGCAAAATGTTGTACCATATAACCTAGGTGTATAGTAGGCTATACATCTAGGTTTGTGTAAGTATACTCTATGATACATGCACAGTGATGAAATGACACGTATCTCAGGATGTATCCCTGTCATTAAGCAGTGCATGACTGTACGTGATTTGCAGATATTTATTCCAATTCTGTGGGTCACCTTTCATTCTGTTGATTATTTCCTTTGCTGTGCAGATGCTTTTTAGTTTGACGTAGTCCTGTTGGTCTATTTTATTCTTATTGCTTGTGCTTTTGGTGTTATGTCCAAGAAATTATTGCCAAGACCAATATCAAGAAGCTCATGTTTTCTTCTAGGAGGTTTGCAGTTTCAGATCTGATGTTTTAAGTCTTTAATCAATTTTGAGTTGGTTTTTTTTGTGTGTTGAAATTTAGAGTCCAGTTTCATTCTTTTGCATGTATATCCAATTTTTCCAACACCATTTATTGAGGACACTATCCTTTTCCCATTTTGTAAGACCACTTGACTATATATATGTAGGTGTATTTCTGGACTCTATTTTTGTTCCATTGGTCTATGTTTTTATGCCAATACTATGCTGTTTTAACTACCGTAGCCATGTAATGTATTTTGAAGTTAGGAAGTTGCTCCAGCTTTATTTTTTCACTCAAGATTGTATTGGCGTTTGGGGTCCTTTTTGGTTTCCATATGAATTTTAGGATTTTTTCTATTTCTGTAAAATCTGCCATTGGGATTTTGACAGGGATTACATTGAATCTATAAATTGCTTTGGATAATATGGACATTTTAATGATACTAAGTTTTCCAATCCATGAACATAGGATATCTTTCTATTTATTTGTGTCTTCTTTAATTTCTTTCATCAGTGTTTATAGTTTTCAGTGTATAAGTCTATTACTTCCTTAGTAGGTTTATTTCTAAGTATTGTATTCTTTTTGATGCTATTGTAAATAGGTTTATTTTCTCAATTCCCTTTTGGATAGTTGTTAGTGTATAGAAATGCAGCTAATTTTTGTACATTGAGTTTGTATCCTGCGCAACTGTATGTTTCAAAATCTTCATAGATATTTAGGAACCATTGCTCTAAACATTTAATTAACATAAACAAGTACTTGTGAAAAATGTGTGTTTGGATAGTCTCTGTGGAAGATATTTGGAATGTAGACCATTTTAAACTAATATACTTAGAATAAACCTTTTTTCCCCCCAGGAGCGAATGATCACACACTTTGAAAGATCCAAAATGGAGTAAAGAATGGGAAGATTTGCCGTCGAAGATGGCTAACATGAGGGAAGAGATCAGCTTCTGTGTCAGTCTTCTACACTGCTCCATTGGATTAAAGGAGGCAATGATGTCCTGATCTGTTCCTTGATCTTTGAGCACTGGAGTTGGCAAGAGGTGTCAGAATGAAAACATCTTATTGAAAACAAATTCATAAGATGAGAAAAATCTACAAGTTTCTTATTTACAACATTTGATGCCCTTTTCCCTCCCAAATCCTGACATGGATGTTTATGCAACTCATGTGTGTTGTTCCTGAAATTTCTATAATATTTCAGTTGTTTAATCTGTCAAACTAAAAAGTTTAACATCTTCTAAAGGACCATGTCATCAACACCATAATATGTAATCTCCAGGAGGAACTGCCTGCAAATTTTATTTATTTAGGGAGTTTCATAGGTGATGGGGGAAATTGTTAATTATCTTTCATTTTCCTGGGAAGTCAAGGTTCCATCTTGGAGAGATAGTTTTGAGAAAAAAGGGCTCTTCTGAGTTAAGGAGCCATGGTTCTATTAATGAGTAAAAGAAAAAAAAAAAGAGAGAAACTGTTACAGTGTGATGCAGATCATTTAAAAGAGCAAAATCAAGTGCAATTTTGTTTACAAATGGTGTATATTAAAGATTTTTCTATTTCAGATGTACTTTAAAGAGAAATATTAGCTTAACTCTTTTGACATCTGCTATTGTGACACATCCCATTGCTGGCAATGTGGTGCACACTCCAAAACTTTTAACTACTGTTTTGTAAGCCTCCAAGGGTGGCATTGTGGAGTCCTAGGCAGTGTTTGCCTTCATGCCATTTGCTGGGTGTTGCACTAGATGCAGTAGATGCTCCATCTAAGTGCTGTGATTGAGCACCCTACTAGTGGGACTGTATGCTTCAGAAGAAGGAGTTTATACAAAGGAAACAGGTTCTGCTGGCTTAATTTAAACAGTAATTCTTGCATGAAGTAGTGTGGGGGCTCTGGACTGCTGCTCTTTCTTTAGGATTTGACTGTTCTAATATCTGGTGTTGGTTTAGAGACTGTTTATAAGGGACATCACAAGGTGATGGGATTCATTTGAAACACTATATTTCTGTTTTAATGGTTTTATTCAGTTTTGCCTTCCCAAGATTTTTGTTCTATGTAAAAAGTTCATGCCACTTTTTAATATAAAAAATTTTAACAAAATTAATATGTTTCTCATTTTTTTCAAACTTTCTCTAAAGACCCTTCTTTCTCCCAAACTCTCATAAAAATTTTCTTTCCACAGCTTTTATTGTAGATTGTCATATTTTCTGTTGAAATCAATGACCACATGACCACAGTATTCACTAGCTCATAAGCTAGTCAAAGTGTTAACATTTAAGTAGTTTCTCTGTAGCTCTTTATTATAGTGATTTTTCAAAAAGTGACCTAGGCAGTATCTCTAAGGAACAATATGAAGAACTGACTCTATTCTTAGGCTAACTCATCAACAAAAGGCTGATGATATTGTCTTGTACTGCGGCTGAATACTAAAACTTAGATGGATAATAGTTATAATGCAGTAGGATAGTTTGTCAAATACTTTATGAGGCTGGTTTGATGTTTGAGACTAGGGGAAAAAATGATTGTGTTAAACAGGAAGGTATAGTACAACTTCTATAGCCTGAGGCTTGATAATTCTACTTAAATGGCTTCCTGTGTTACTGAGATTGGATATAGTATGTCATTTCTTAGGACAGGTTCAGAAGGAATTTATAATTTCACATTGACCTGTTACCTTGGAGTTTGTATTATTTATTTGGGTCTTGGGCCTGGAACTAAAAGGTATTAGGCCTTCTTCCAGCACAGCACTTAGTAATTCTAAATTTTCAGGAAGGTAATCAGCTTCTGTGGTGAAAATCAGCCATAATACAAGATTTTTTTTTCAGTGATTTTTAGTGTGTTTCTGACTCCTTGAAAATATACTTCCATTTGATTATCAGAACAGTGGTAAAGATGGGACAAGTATCCCTAGTTTAGTTTACATATGAAGAAACTGACATTGCATAAAAATAAAGTGACCAGGACCAGTTTTTTTTTTTTTTACTTAATTTTGTAGACTCACCCTTTTCTTTTACATTTTTGCTTTAAACCCCAATGCTTAATTTTATGACTTACCTTCCCAGGGGGAAGTTACCAGATACGGATTATTCTTGCAGCTCAAACTCAATTTTGTTGTTGTTTTATAAGTCTCCAGGGGCAAGGTAACCTCAGATAGAACAGGACTCACAGGAGGAAGGAGCCACGACACTTACCTTCCTAAAAGGAATATTAGGATATAGGACACAGCTTTGGATAGTTTAATTGGTAGGAATGTGACCATCGATTTAAAAAGGGGTTTATTTTACTGGCTTCCAAGAGTTAGTGAATCAGCTCTTGCTGCCTAAATGTCCAGGGACCAGTAACATCAGCAACACCTGAGAGCTTGTTAGAAATGCTCAATTGAGGGCCCTCTTGTCCTACTGAATCAAAATATGCATTTTAACAATATCTCCAGGTGATTCGTATGCACATTAAATTTGAGAAGCATTGGCCTCAAAGAATGGTTCTCTCAGCCAGGGTGATTTTGCCTCCCAGGGGACATTTGGCAAAGTAAGACATTGCTGGTTATATCTCTGGAGAGAGTGTGCTAATGGCATCTGGTAGGTGGAGGTTAGGGATACTGTTAAATATCCTACACTGCACAAAATAGCCCTCTTCCCCTAAACAATCATCTTGCCCTAAATGTAGTAGTGCTACAGTTGAGAAACCGTAGCATACAATGGTGATTCTCAAGCTTGTAAGTTCATGGACTCATTTTGGGGTTTATTAAAACATCGATTGCTGTTCCCCTCTAGAATTTCTGGTTCAGTAGAGTTGGGGTGAGGCCTCAAAGTTTGCATGTCTAACAAGTTCACAGGTGCTGCTGATGCCAGTCTAGGGACCACTTTTACAACCACTGCTCAGAACAACTTTGAAGTATAAAGGTAAGGTATTTGAACTAGTGGGGATATAATGTTAATACTAAAACACAAGTATTTATTGAGTGCTTAGAGTGTGGCAGGTATTGCTAAGCGCTTATTAGACTAGGTCATAGGTAATTACTTTCAAATCATTTTGCAGATTAGGAAAGTAAGTCCTCTGAAGATTAAATTTCCTGAACAACACAGTTCATTTCCTAAATGACAGCTCTCCATCTCAGGTCTGACGCCAGAGCCCGAATTCTTAACCACCACGCTCACTGCCTAAGACAGTTCTAACATTAAGAGGTGTTTTCTTTCTTGTTAAGCCTGTGGCTGCTTTGGATGGAGGAGTTCTGTCTGAGTCCTGAGAACCCAGGGACCGGTAAATTCCTTGACAGCGCAATTTGGCGGAAGGGGCGGGACTGCGGCTGCGGAAGGGGCGGGCTTAATGAACAGGAAGTCCGGTGTTGGCGATTGGCTGTGTTGCTGAAGGGCCTGTAGCTGGGGTTCCTGGCTTGGATCTTGGTCTCTCCCCAGCCTTTTTCCCAGCCTTTTCCCGGACTCTACCCCGGCCCGGCACACTTGGGCGAGACGGCGGCGTCGACTTTCTCCTCGCCGCCATGCACGACGCTTTCGAGCCAGTGCCGATCCTAGAAAAGCTGCCTCTGCAGATTGACTGCCTGGCTGCCTGGGGTGAGCCGAGGGGCCACGGGGCCGAGGCGGGGTCAGCGCCGGAGCGACCCGGATTTTTCGCGAGGCTGGGGAAGTGGACAGACGTCAGGTTGTGTGGGCTTCGGTCGGATGCTGCCCGAGAGAGGCCTGGGATGAGGAAGGGCAGAGAGATGACCACCGGCTATAGACAGCGATGTCTGCTGGGCTGCTTGGGCGAACCCCAGGGATCCAGTCATTTCAGGGATGTTCCGTCTGCCCTTGCGCTCTGTGCAGAGTTGGAGGTTGAGTTTTCCTTTTAATTGTGCTCAGCTTTGGCCCATTTCAATTCCCAGTAAGTCTTCAGTTTACAGGGGCAAAGCAGTGGGAGATTCTCAGCCTACCAGGAGCTTGAACTTGTCCAGATGATTATGTTGTTATCTAGATGAAAGACAACACTGGTTATTGGGCATTGAGTAGGTTAACACTATATGCTTCCCCCGCCCCTTAGTGATCACTCACTCTTCACTTCTCATTCCTGTAGGTAGCTCACATAATTACTAGCCTCTTAATCTAACCAAGTGGGTGAATACCTTATATCCAAAGTGACCAAGTTAACTAACTCTGTAGGTAGAAGAGTATCATTCCAGACTGTCATGAAACCTAACCTATGAAAACTTGCATAATCCTTTTGGGATTGACTAGCACAGAAAGCAGGGTCAGGCATCTCGTGTGTGCTCTGGAATACATATGAAAGTTTCAGGAAGCTACCCTTGACTCTTAACTATGAACACTGGGCTTTTACCCATATGTGGTTGGTCTGATAGCAGCTCCTAAAGACCTAGAAAATAATTTCAATCTTTCTTATTAGTGTTTAGGCCCTGGAATCAAGGACGGTAAAAAAGTAGCTCAGAGCTCTCAATCAGATTGTATACTGAACTAGATACCCATGATGGGTCTCTTGGAATCTTGGTGGTGAATGGCATCCTATGCATCATGTGTTCACAGTGCCACATGCAAGTGTCATCCTTGCAGAGTTCTTCATGGCCTCTTCAGTAGGGTTCTTTGACTACAAATCTTCATGTTCGTGTGCACCCCTCCTCCTTTAGCAGTTCTGGGCCTCTTTAAAAGCACACCTCCACAGTAAGCTGTCCTAGTCCTTTGGGTTAAGGAGAGAATCCTACCTCCTCCAGACGTCTCAAGAAAACCTCCATTTCCTATCAGTAAATGCTCTAAGTAAAAATTAAAAATAAATAGGAGAAAAAGCAATTAAAAAAATAAAAGACCTGATACTGCACAGAGGAATTCATTCCCCTATTGCTTCATCAAATATGTGTTAGGTGCCTACATAGGCCATTCTCTCTGCTAGGGACAGGAATACAAGGATGAATAAGAGACAATGCCTATGCTCCTAGAACACACACTTGGGGACAAAGACATATGAACAGATAATGATACAAGATAAAATGATACTAAAGACATATGCTACCTATTACTGCAACATGGAGGAGGGGTACCTTAGTCAGCTAAGGACATATGCTTCTGAAAGGATGAATGCAGCTGTTGTCACACTTGACTAGACTTGTCAGAATCCTTGACTCTGATCCTTTACGGAAACATTAGTTCATATTTCACTTAGATTCTCTCACAAACTCCACTTTGTCACAGTAAAGTTTTCTTGTACCTGTGCTTTTCAGAAACACAGTTTTGAAATGGTAGGTAGCTTTTGGCTTGCCCTGATCACCCACCAAACAGGAGAAATGCTCTTTGCTTCCTAGGGTGCTGTGGTAGATATTGGCCTACTGCTTCCTGCCTCAAAAGGACTTTATTTCCAGACTTTAGCAGCAATAATTAGTGCTGTTTCTAGTCATTAACCCCTTTGTCTACATTGTGTCCTTAGATGGAAAGTTTGTCCAGGAAACTTCAGGAACCAGATCCCACAGGGCCAAATAATATTTGAGCTGGAAGGTGTCTTAGAGACACCATAATCTATCTCCTGGGAAATAGAAACGAAGAGAACACTGATAATGATGATTTCTTCCTAAACTCCAAAGTTGTATAATCCTGCTGCCTTTCAGCATCTTAATTTGGATGTCTGGTAGCATGGCCAAAACAATTCTTTATTCCATTCGCCTCAAACATACCTGTCCTCTCTGCATCCCACATCTCAGCAAATGGCATTTCTGTTTACCTCTTTGACTAAGGCTAAAACCTTGGAATCATTCTTGACTTCTCTCATTTGCTTTTACACTACATCCAATCCATCAGCAAATCTTGCCTGCCCCACCTGCAGAATAAATCTAAAATCCAGTCATTTCTCTCTATCTCTACTACTAATGCTCTTGAAGGCAATGTCATTTCTCATCTGAATTCCTGTAATAGTCTTCTGACTGATCATCCTGTGTTTGCCTTTGTGCCAATTTTAGTTTGTTATCTACACAGAGGTAGGATGAACCTTTGAGAACCTAAATCTGATGACATCTCTCCTCTGTTCAAAACTCTGCAGTGGTATCACACCACAACCAGAATAAGTTCCAAAGTCCTTACCATGGCTGGCAATACCTGACATGATCAGGCCCTGGTTACTTTCTTGACTTTATCTTTTACGTGCTTACCCCTTAATCCATTCTGGTGCTGGACACACAGTCTTCCTTGTTTTGTGAATGCGCAAAGCACATGCCTACCTCAGGGCCTTGGCACTTCTTGTGTCTTCCGCCTGGCACTCTCTCGCCCTACTACATATGGCTCATTTCTCATTTCATTCAGGCCTCTGTTGAAATGTCACCTAAATCAGCAAGACCTTTCCTAACTATCCTAAAGAGGTTGCCGCATCTACCCATGTGCTGTTTTCTTAGCCTTATCTTCTAGTCATGGATCACCACCTACTATTATTTTGTATATTTAATTATTATATTGTTATGTCTCTCACTGCACATTAGAATATAAGTTCCCTCAGGACAGGAACTTTTTTGTTTTGTAGATTGTTATATCTCCAGTGCCCAGAACAGTTTCTGGCTATTCATTAAATATTTGTTTAATTAATGAATAATAACAAATGAATAATAACAGTTCCATTTATTGAGTACTAATCTGTTATAGGTGTTTATGAAATAACAACCTCATTTTACAGAGGAAGAACCTGGGGCTTAGAGAATTTAAGGAATTTTTCCAAGGTCATATGTTCAGTAAATCATGTCTGATTTTAGAGCATGGATCCCAAACTTCAATGTATGTTCAGAGCCTGTAAAAAAATGCATACTTTATGTGTATGCATACTTTATGTATATCGGTATGTGTGTATGTACATAGTATATTTTTCAAAGGAACAATGGAAGGATAAACCAAAAATTACTGAAATAATACCTGTTGCAGAAGGGAGAGAACATGGTAGAATGGACAATGATGGAAGCTAGACTTCTCATAGTTTTAGTTTTGGAATTATGTAAATATTTCATAAAGTTAAAAAAAATTTAAATTTACATGCAAATTTCAGGGTACCATCCCAGAATCATTGAAGCAGAATCTCTGCACTCTGCATGCAGGGCCCAAGAATGTCCATTTTTAGTAAGTCCAGGTGATTCTAATGCAGCTAATGAGGGATTATGCTTTGAGAAACACTGTTCTTTGCAATTTGACCCAAAGAAGGGAGGTGACCACTACCTTATTCATTCGTCTCTGTGTTCCCTGCAGTGGCCAGCATTGGGTGAGGAATGGAATTGTTTATTACATGCAGTTGGACTGTGTTGTGCTGTTGGATGGAGCTTCATTAGGATAATTATGAACAATAGGGCCCAGCCTTACTTTCCAGGAGGGGTCAAGTCCAGCCCTGTGGCTCAGGATTAGACCATCAGGAGTTTTTGAGGGCCGACTGTGCTTTGTTTATGTGTGTGTTGCCTATTTGTGTAGTGTGTTCCACTCTCTGTCACGCAGTACTGTATTAGGTCTAAAAAGGGACTGTCCACCGCATGCTGTGCCTGTTCTACAGGCTTGTTCTGTGTGTTGTGTGAGAACAGCTGTGTTACACAGTGACATGTCCTAGAGAGTGGTCAGGTCCCCTGGCTACCTGAGCCCCCACTGGCTTCTGTAACCAAACCAAGCCTTTTCAAGGCTCTGTGCTATTAGCACATCTGAATGATGCACTGTTTGTCCTTACAAGTTTGAGGATTAAGAATAAGTATGTGTGTGGTGCTTTTAATATTTAAAAGAAAGTTGTTAGCAAATACTTTGCCTATATGATAAGTGTATTTCTCATCAGCACCTCCAAATGAAAGTTTCAGAAGGCTCAAATAAAGTTTCAATTAAATTTTCTTAAAATTTCAGTGAACTTTATCTGATTCCCTTTCATGATCAGTAGAGTAGACGTTTGATTTCTAAAAATCTACTGGCAAATAAACATTTTAATAAAAATGGAAAATAGACTCTTAAATGTCATGTTTAGGAGTTAAGCTTCATATTTTGGTAGTGCAGCTTCATAAGACTGTTTAAGCCCCAATGTGACAGTATCAGGGATCTGTTCTAAGATAACTGACAGTGAACATGAAAGGAGGCATGGAATGACACCAGTTGAAGCTGTCACAGGAGTCCCTGGGAAGATTGAGGGAGGGCACTGTCACAAGGTACCTTTAGAGGTAAAATTGATAGACTTTGGCAGATTTTGGAGGAAGCTGAGGGTGTTGAAAGAGATAAATAAAAACAGGACCTGGCAGGGGTTTGAGGGACAGAGTGGAGAGAGAGGGATGGGGAAGCTGGTGATTGTTATGTTGGCCTTTTGGTTATAGATTTTTATGTATGTTATGAGTGAATTTTTAAAAAATTTCCACTTCATTTTATTTGTATCTGAAATATCAGTGGACATCCTAAAATCAACTTTAGTATTGCCAAATTTCCCAATATTGTGATATCTAAAACAGAGTTCTAAACATAATATCTTTTATAAAGTAAACATTACAAACTGAAATTTTTTTCCGTATTCTGCTCCTGTTCCTTGTGTTATTTCTGATTTTGACTTACGTCATTAAGAGCACATTATGTCTTACTTTCTGTGTCTTGCCTTTCCTTTAAGACACAAAAGAAAAGAAAACAGAATCACTGTCTTTTTCTGGACAACTGAGAACATCATCCTGGAGAACTGTGGATCCTGATCTGTTTTTATAAATATAACTACTGCCTTTCAGACAGCCTGTGGCTGACACTCATTCTTCTGACATGGGATCCCTTAGCAAGTGAACCACACAGCATGTGGTTAGGAGTCAGACAGATTGGGGTTGGAATTCCTGCTCTGCCACTTACCAAAAGTGTGACTGTGGATAAATAATATATCCCCTAGGCCTCAACTTCCTCATCTTTAAAATGGGGATTTAAAAAAGGACTTACTTCAAAGGATAGTTGTGAGGATTAGTGAAATAACATATGATATATGCTTAGTGTTTCCAAAAACACAGTGCTTACGCAATAAAGGTTCTCTATTTGTACCATCATCCATTATTTTATTTTACAGAAGATCAAGAACCAAGAGAGTTTATGAAAGGAATGAGTGACCTTTATGTTATCAAAGAGCTGAGGAAATATCTGTACATGCTTATCTTCCCTGAATGATGTAATATGGATCTGTCAGGGTAATTATTTAAACCCTTTCAGAGCCTCCTTATTTTTAGCCTAGATCAGTGCTAGGGGCAGGGCCTACTATTGTAACAAACCCTCAGATGATTCTGATACACATAAAAGTTTAAGAACTGGCCAGGTGCGGTGGCTCTTGCCTGTAATCCTAGCACTCTGGGAGGCCGAGGCAGGAGGATCATTTGAGCTCATGAGTTCGAGATCAGCCTGAGCAAGAGCAAGACCCCGTCTCTACTAAAAAAAAAAAAAAAAAAAACAGAAAAAAATTAGCTGGACAACTAAAAAATATATACATAAAAAAAATTAGCCAGGCATGGTGGCACATGCCTGTAGTCCCAGCTACTAGGGAGGCTGAGGCAGGAAGATCGCTTGAGCCCAGGAGTTTGAGGTTGCTGTGAGCTAGGCTGATGCCATGGCACTCTAGCCTGGGCAATAGAGTGAGAGTCTGTCTCAAAAAAAAAAAAAAAGTTTAAGAACCACTGGCCTAGCCTGTATGGGTTTTTTTTTTCAGTAAGGGTTTTATTGAGATGTAATTCACATATCATGCAGTTTGCCCATTTAAAGTATACAATTCAGTGGTTTTTAGTACATTCACAGAGTTATGCAACTATCACCACAATCAATTTTAGAACATTTTCATCACCCTCAAAAGAAACCCAGCACCCATTTGTATTCACTTCCCATTTCTCTGAGCCCACCATCCTTAGGCAACCACTAATCTTCCTTCTCTATGGATTTGCCTATTCTGGACATTTTGTATAAATGGAATCATGGAGCCTTTGTGTCTGGCTTCTTCAGTTGATCCAGTGTTCTCAGGTTCATCCATGTTGTACATTTGTGTACAAGTTTTTGTGTGGACATATATTTTCAGTTCCCTTGGGTATATACCCAGGAGTAGAATTACTGGGTCATGTTTAGCCTTTTGAGGAACTGCCAGACTGTTTTCCAAAGTGGCTGCACCATTTTACATTCTTGCTGGCAATGTATAGGGGTTCTAATGTCTTTACATTCTTATCAACACTGTTATTATCTGCCAGACCCTCTATTGAGATAAGGAATTCTGTAAGCTTACTACACCATGGTGTTTATTTTCCCTAAATTAAAATCATTAAACCTTCAAAGAATGCCTCTTAGCTGTTATTATAACATGAATTTTTTTACTTATCCATGGTTTCACAAAAATTACTCTAAAAAACAATGCGAAGGATAATCACAAGCCAAAACGTGTGTTTAAAAGACTGAAGATGTACTTTAACAATAAAAATAAAACAAGAAGTGTCAAAGTGAAATGTCAGAGATATCAACTGTCGAACTTAGTACTTAAGGAAATGGAACATGTCATACTTAATAATCTAATATTTCTGAGGTTGGATGCCCAGTTCCATGTTAGTATTATCCATTTTATGATTTTATAAATATATGTCATATATATGTTAGTAAAAAGATATAAATAATACAAAATAAAAATGTTAATCTTTTTACCTTAAAAAAAAAGTTCTTATATCTTTTTGGTTAGTTTAATTTTGGAACAATTAAACCAGGGACATTTTTGTCCTCCACTATGTCTAGCCTAGTACTTGTTCAATAAATATTTTTTTGATTAGTTGATTCTCAAACATTTCTTGAATATAAACATTCCTTAGCTTTGCAAAACACCTGCTAGCAAAAGCAACTCATTTTCTTGACACTTTGATTTCTGATTACAAGCCCCAGCTAAAGAAATAGGATTTTACGAAAATTGATTGACCTTTCTCACAGCTCTTTTCTTTTCCAGAGGAATGGCTTCTTGTGGGAACCAAACAAGGACATCTTCTTCTCTACAGGATTCGGAAAGACGTTGGTAAGTGTCAAACTTTCCAGAACTGAGAAAGAGATGATTTATTGCTCATGAAAAAAAAAAGTTTTGATAGTTGACTACTATACAACTGTGAAATCAGTAGTTCCTGGACCAAAAAGAGTGACTGGGGCTTACAGGGAGCACAGTGGGAAAATGGGAAGAAGCATGTGAGAATCTCCAGGGTTTTTTTTTTTTTTTTCCCTCCTCAAACTATTCCTCCCACATCTGGGAGTTGGGGCTGAATACTTTTCCCCTCTTCACTTTTTTGAGACTCACTATCAGTAATAGAAATATTTCTGATGGGAGTAAGATTGCTGTATAAATGGTATGGTAGTAGGGAAAAAAAATTAGGAACAATTGATTTAAAAGATCTTTTGGGGCCAGGTGCGTTGGCTCACACTTGTAATCCTAGCACTTTGGGGGCCAAGATGGGAGAATTGCTTGAGGCCAGGAGTTCAAGACCAGTCTGACCAACATAGTGAGACCTCGTCTCTACAAAAAATTAAAAAATTAGCTGAGCATGGTGGTAGTCCCAGCTACCCAGGACAATGTAGACAATGTAGACTGTAATATTAGTGTTAATCTTGAAACCCTGGTGGTAACTATTTCTTACCCTGTCATCATTTACCATGTCACCTTTGATTGGTTAGTTAATCTTTAGGGGCCTCAATTTCCCCAGAGGTAAGAATAGCAGTACTAACCTACCTCAGACAATTAGGAAATCAAACTCAGATTTGAAACATCACTTTAAGAAATGTAACTTCTCCCTATACCTTTAGTGAGCAGTTTAGTTCTGGCCCAGCTCTAACCTGATGTGGACCAGAAATAGACCTGGTCTTCTGTGATCAGCTCTAAAGGGCCAATTTGATTTCTAGATTTGAGGTATTCCAGACCCAGATCTGGAATATCCAGGGCTATGGGTAGACTCTTTCTGAGGAAAGGGAAGGGGTAATAACATGTCAAAGAAAGACTGGGTCTGTGGTCCTAGGTTCTGATCTGATCTTAGCCATCTCTCTTGAGCTCAAAAACATCTCATTCTACTCTTATCTTGAACAGAGGGGTTAGATTAGTTCACATTGAAGGCCTTAACAACTATAGCTTTGTTTCAGTGGTACTGTTACCCTAGCTAGAACAGCGGTTCTCAAAGTGTGGTCTCCAGACCCCTGGGAGCTCCCAAGATCCTTTTGGAGGCCCTGCAAACAAGGACAAAATTATTAATAAGTTAACAGAAACACTAAAACATTATTTGATTTTTTCACTGTATTGACATTTACAATGGGATGGTAATTAAAACTGCTGGCCCCTGACGATTCAAATTAAAGCAGAAGTCCCAAACTGTTCGGGTAGTCATTGTATTATTCTCACTATGCACTCAAAGTGTTTTTTTTTTGAGAGACAGAATCTTGTTCTGTTGCCCAGACTAGAGTACAGTGGCCGGATCATAGCTTACTGCAGCCTTGAGCTCTTGGGCTCAGGAGATCCTCCTGCCTCAGCCTGCTGAGTAGCTGGGACTATAGGTACATGCCACCATGCCTGGCTAATTTTTTCTTATTTTTTTGTAGAGATGGGATCTTACTATGTTGCCCAGGCTGGAGTGCAGTGATGTGATCATATGATCATAGCTTACTGCTGCTTCAAACTCCTGTCCTCAAGTGATCTCCCCTCCTCAGCCTCTTTGGGATTTGCTGGGATTACAGGTGTGAGCCACCATGCTTAGCCAGTTTTTTTTTTTAAAGCTAGTTTCACTTAAGAATATGCTCGGTGAGGCAATAAAAATTTTTATTTTTATTTTATTTTGACTTTTGGTGATGAATCATTTTAATAATCTCTTGTGATGTAATGGGAATTACACATAAAGTACTTCTGTGTGGCAAGATATGAAGTCCGATGACTGTCTTGGGGAAAGTACTTGTACTTGTGCAATTGTTTGAGTTATGAGCTGAACTGGCCACTTTTTTTCATGGAGTGTCATTTTTGCTTGAAAGAATGACTGGCAGGCTATAGTTTTTCAGACCATTTGAATATTTGGCAGAGTTTTTTTTAAAAAAATGAACAAAGGGAGTCTGTTACTTTAAGGAAAACAATTGGCAGTATTTGTTGTGAATGATAGTTAGAGCTTTCAAGAGAAAATTATAATTGTGGAAAACTTGTGTCCACCCCATGAGTTTGATGGCTTTTCAATACTTAAAAATTTTTTTTCTGATGAAATTAAGGGTGATAATAATGAGCGTGTCTTTTAAAATATTCTATAATGAAATGTGCTAACATTTGGAAAATCTACATAACTCGGATTTTAGTGAACTAAAATATTTTCCAGATGACCAACGCATGAAGTTTTTAAATCACGCATGAGAAAAAGATCCATTCTAAGTGTAAGAAAGATGAATGGATTTTAATGACACAGAATGTGAAAAGTTCATTGATGGTTTGAGATTGCACATTACAAGAAATTGCTTTTGTCAAGATTTGGTGCATGTCAAAGAAGACAATCCACAATTACCTGAAAAAGCTATAAAAGCACTTCTTACTTTTCAACTGTATATCCATGTGAGGACAGATTTTTGTCATATACTTCAACCAAAACAAATTATCAAAGCAGATTAAATGCAGAAATGGATGTGAGAGTCCAGCTATTTTCTATTAAGCTAGACATTAAAGAGGTGTGCAAAAATGTAATATAATGCATATTTTTTTGTTATGTAAAAATAAATATCTTTCATTAAAATGTTACTTATGCTAACAGGTAACAGGCTTATTACTGTTTTAAATGAATTAATAAATACATATTTTAAAAATTTCCCAATTTTAATTCTAATGTGGTAAACATTCATAGATGTAACCCACATGAAAGTTCTTTGGGGTCCTTAGTAATTTTTAAGATTATCAAGGGATCCTGAGACAAAAAAGTTTGAGAATCTGTGCCTTATAGAATTCTGCATATAAAGAGAATTGTTGAACATAATACTAAGGCCCTTTTCAAATACAGAACTCTTTTTCAAGCATGACATGGGTGAATTTTTTTTTCTAGTGTAACAGCAAAATACCACGTATGTTTCTGAATCTCCCTGTAATTTTAGGGCCCCTTCTTCATCTCCTCTGCTGAGGGACACATGAAGGAAGTAGGAGGGGGTTTGGTGACATGGATTGTTGTGACTGCCTTAAAGAGTCTCCACCAACTCCTGGGGCAAGGGCACAGCTAGCTGTGGGGACATCCCAGGTCAGCAGCGTGAGCATCCCCTCCATGGAGTAGAGGGCAGGTGGCAGAGTGCGGACTCGGAGCACAGGCTTTAGAGTCAGACCTGAGTTTGCTTCTAGGCTCTGTCTCTCACTGGCTGCTCCCTAACTGCTTGACCCATCAGACCGCTCAAATATGAACTTGGAACAGTAACACCTACTTCTTGGGAGTAGTTGTGGGGTTACAGAAAATAAATATATAAATTTTTTTAACCCAGAACCTGGCACCTAGTTATTACTTAATGATAGCTGCTATTATTATTGTGATAATTATTCTCTTCTTGACTCTCTGGTGACTTTTGAGGCTGAATATTTTTGTCAAACCCAGCAAGGCTAAATCCTTATGTTTTTATGGTATGTAACTTTCTTCCCCTTTTTTGCAACAGTGCCAGCAGATGTAGCATCACCTGAAAGTGGCAGTAAGTGTAGACGCATTAAATTGCTTAGCTCTAGAGATGGGGTTGAGTGTTTGCTTTGTCCCCATGATACAGGACATAGGGTAGCTGCCGGGAATTAGTTGGCCCAGACCTAAGGATGCTTTGGGCTGGGTTTCATTGCTTGGGCTCTTATATTTGATTGTTCCTTTTTACACTCTTCCTTGTGAAACACTTTGGCAAGGTACTTATTTTGTAAGATAAGGTCTTCAGACTCAGAAGTACCTTGCAGCTTCGGTAAACATTGTGAACTTTGTGTGATCCTTTCTGCTGATGCTAAGTGAAGGTGCATGAAACCCTCATTTCTAAATCAGAGTTGAAAGCATCTGACTATGCTCAGTAAAGACAGTTGGCTATTTTAGATCTTTGACTTCTAGTCTTCTAGAAAGTTTTAAAGATTTATGTATGGTAGCAGTGCAGAGCAGTATTTTTGGTGTAGTTATTTTTATAGATATCCCTGTGTTTGGAACTGCCAATGTTTATTTCTTTTCCATAGGTTGCAACAGGTTTGAAGTGACACTAGAGAAATCCAATAAGAACTTCTCCAAAAAGATTCAGCAGGTAGGCAGTGATGGCAGTCATACCACAATGTTTAATTTATATGAGACTCTATCAAAGCTAGAACTTTGGTAATGTTATTTATTAACTCTTTGAATCTTCTTCTCTTTGTCCTTCCACTTACACAGGGATCTCTGCCCATCTATCATGTGCCTGAGATCCTCTTTCACAAGCGAAATTGTGGTTGCACATAAAAATAAGTCAGATCCCCATAACTGGGCTCTTTGATCCCTTTTTAGTACTATTGTTAAATGAACATTTATTAAACCTTGTCAGAGATGTTTAATTGGGTCTAATAATTTGCTATCTTCCAGATCCATGTGGTTTCCCAGTTTAAGATTCTGGTCAGCTTGTTAGGTAAGAAAAGGGGTTGCATTTGTATTTCGTGTGTCAGAAAAAACAAGCTTTAACCCTTTCATGGTTAATTTGATAGTAGTTACTTAACAATGAACTGACATGTTCCAAACTAGATACCGCAGGGTACATGGGTAATAAAGGCAACAGCATCCCCAATAAACTTGAACTCTGCCCTCCAACAAGTCTCACCTCATTCATTCATTCATTCAATAATTCATCAAATGTTTATTGAGCCCTATTTTGTGCAAAGCCTGGACTAGACGTTGGGAATACCGAGTTCCATGAGACATGGTTGCTATCTTTGATATTTATATTCTGATTATGAAGACCAAAATGACAGAAAGTAATCATAATACAGTGTGGTAAGTTACAGTGGAAATTTATCAGAAGTGTTGTGAGATCTTAGTAATGGGAGGGACTGTATTGTCTAGTGGATTAGAATTTCAACAGGAAGAGAGGTAGGCAGAGTATTATAGGCAGAGGGAACAACTTGGTCAAAGGCCCTGAGATGTGGCCAGGTACATGGCAAGTAGTTCATTGTGGGCAGACTAAGGATATTTGGTAGAGAGTGGCAAGATATCAGGGAAGATAGATAGAGATAGAGATAGATCAGGGCAAGACTGTTAAGGCCTTTTTTGAAAAGTCAAGGTTTCATGGAAGGCAGCCAGTGAGGCCTTTTCTTGACAAGCAGAGGACTAGAAGCTGGCCTCATACTCTGCGCTGTTCGGCTCCGGGCACAAATAGTAGAATCATTTTAAACTTAGTTCCTACGTCCACAAACATTTAAGATAACTAAATCTTCATGAGTAAAACTAGACATGAGACCTGGGTAAAATTATTTTGCTTCCTTTGCTAGAAAAGAAACTCTTGCCATAGGTTTGTACAAAATCCACAGAGAATTTCCTTTTCCTAATTGGAGCCTACTAATGTATGTAGCTTTAAAAGCCATTTCTTGTACAAATACTAAATCACAAATTTCCAGACTTGAAAAGGACAGAGTGTAAGAGTGCTTTGAAAGTGAAAGATCTCTTTTACTCATCAGCCCAAATTTTTAAGGAACAAAATGTCCCAGTTTAGAAAACCAGGTGACCTCTTAAATGTTTTGTACTGGTAATAGACCCGAATGAATCATTGTTAGTAAAACTGAAGGTACATCTTCCACCAATATCTGCCATTTTTTGCTTCTTTTAGATGTCACACACTTTTTTGCCTTGAAAGTGGCTATACTAAAATTGTGATCGTTTATAATGATGTTTTACCTCTTCCCAAATAGAAAATAACATTTATGTCCATGACCTACTGACATTTCAACAAATCACTACTGTTTCAAAGGCAAAGGGAGCATCACTGTTCACATGTGACCTCCAGGTAAGTGTATGCAAGATGAAATTTGGCTTTATACTTTAATCAGTACAGTTCTTCCTAAATCATTCCAACCATTAGATGGGAAGAATGGCATTGATGGGATCCAAACCCAGCCGAGACTCCAAAAAGAATATTTGATTGTATTAGAGAAATTTCCCTCTTGGTATGTGGCATGAAGCTGAAGCATTTGCATTCCCTGCCTATGAGTTAATGAGGGTCTGGTGCAAGGATTGAAAGTAGGCCTGTTGTCACTGGCACATGCTGATCCCTGACCCAGCATGTGTTGGCAGCCATGAGTGATAACGATTTAAGGAAAAAAAGGAAGAAGCAGTTACGTAAGGGAAGGTCTGTCCTAGGATCTTCCTCTCTGAATTGTGAATGTCCCACTGGTGCTGGGGGCTTTGGCTGGCAGCCCTCGGGGAGGAAGTGTTCCTCAGCCAATTGTTTATGAGTACGTCTTAGAGACAGTGCTGTTCTTCTGCTCAGCTTTTCTGGCAGCATGACTATGTTATAGGGGATTTTCAGATTGGTAGCCATTTCAAGGTAGAAAATCTCTAATCTCGTTGATACTCAGTTATGGAGAGTTATAATATGTGCATCCTCATTTCCTTTGGGTGTCTTTTCCCAGCACACGGAGACTGGTGAGGAGGTGCTCCGGATGTGTGTGGCAGTGAAAAAGAAGCTGCAGCTCTATTTCTGGAAGGACAGGGAATTTCATGAATTGCAGGTAAAGTCCACTGTTACTTGGTCTATGGGTTGGGTGGGAGCTGCTGCTACATTTGGCCCACAGCTAGAAAGACTTCCTGTTCAGTTCTAGTGACATTCAGAACCCCAGTCTTACAGTTGTCCCCAGATGAATACTCCTGTATAAAGTACATGAGAGCTTGTTATGCCTACCTATAATATAATTCTACATCTCTACATATTGGTTTATTTCAAAATGGGTTTTCACCTTTTCCAAATGTACTTTGTTCAGTTTGTGGGTGACTTATATTTTTATTAAGGGTGCTTTCCTGACCTTGTACTTGGAGAATTGTCCTCAGAGGGTTATTTTGCGGAATGGAGGTGGAATAACAGGAAGGTCATGATTTTTTTTAATGTCTTTTCCATTGAACTCTTGTTCTCTTTCTTCAGGGGGATTTTAGTGTACCAGATGTGCCCAAGTCCATGGCATGGTGTGAAAATTCTATCTGTGTGGGTTTCAAGAGAGACTACTACCTAATAAGGGTAAAATTTTATTATTTTGCAAATGTCATCAGTTTACCTTAGGGAAGATGACTGTGAGTTTACCTTGGGCAGATGATTATATGCTTCTGACCCACAGGTCAAAAGACCAAGTTAAGTAGAGCTTTTGACATAATAGGGTTTGTTGTTTCTTTGTATGCTTAGTTATTTTTCATGCTCTCTGCACTGTCTCTAAGAAAGGTGTCGGTGTAACTTAAAGCAGGCCGAGTCAACTCTCAATTCTCTACTTAATAGTTAATCAATGGTGTGTATTTAATTATTGGAACAGACAGATAATTAGGGCTACTTGCCTCTATGTAGTGGCATTATGAGGGACCGCTATCCTAAGTCTTCAGTGCTAAGGAATTATAAACTAATTTTAGTGTTAACTTAGGTGTTTTTAAGACTTTTAGTTTCCTCCCCCCCCAAATCTTTTAGCATATTTGTTTTTAAAATTATTTTCACTTTTTTTTAAATTTCAAAAACCACATGTGTTTATCGTAGAAAAGAAGAAAATACAAATGAATGAAGTGCAAATCATCCATAATCCCCCCCATTCAGAAATAATCACTGTTAGCCTTTGGGTATATGGGCTTTCACCCTGTTTACGAAAATATCATATAATATACATTGTTTTATAGCCTGCTTTTTCTCAATATAATTGGTAAATATCCTTGACATTGTTTTTTTCCTCTCAATATGCATACAGTATGTAGAAAAGATTGATACACCATTCATTTCATAGAACAATCTAAATCTCATAGCTTCACACCCCTCTCCTAATTCAGACTTGGCAATTGTAGAAGCCTGTCTCCCTAGCTCCCACTGGGTGGGCTCTTCTTTGTTATTAATATATTTGTTCCATATTTTTATTGTTGGGATATCCTAATTTTATCAGCATCAGAGTTACAAACTCCTGGAGAAGTCACTGCTGTGCAACTGAGTAAATGTTAATAGCAACTAGACGTATAGGTGCTGAGGGAGGTGTGCAGGGAGTGGGGGGTCTGAGCCGAAAGGTGGAGTGAGTGCTCAGTTCTCACTGCCTTGGTTGCTGCCATCACCTCGGGGGTGGGAAATGTTGCTTTAGGACCAGGCTATTCAGAAAATTTTGATTTACTTACATATAATAAAATTCATTCTTTTCAGTATACAATTCTGTGTTTTGGCTAATGCCTAGAGTTGTGTAACTAATACCACAATCAAGATTCACAAGAGTTCTATCACCCCCAAAGTTCCCTCAGACTGCCCCTTTGAAGTCAGCCTCTCCTCCTACTTCTAAAACTCTGGTAACCACTGATCTTCATCTCTTATAGTTTTGCCTTTTCCAGAATGTCTTATAAATGGAATCATGTAGCATATGCCGTTTGAATCTAGCTTCTTTCACTTAGCATAATGCATTTGAGAGTCATCTGTGTCCTTGTGTGTGACAGTAGTTTACTCTTTTTTGTGGCTGAGTAGTGTTCTGTAGTATGGATGTACCATCCATTCATCAATTGAAGGGTAAAGTTGTTTCCAATTTTTAGCAATTATGAATAAAGCTGCTATAAACATTTGCAGACAAGTGTTTGTATAAACATCAGTTTTCATTTCCCTTTGGCAAGTGCCTGGAAATAGAATTTATGGGTCATATGGTAAGTGTGTATTTAACGTCATAAGAAACCAACAAACAAAATAGCCTTACCACTTTGTGTCCCCACCAGCAGTGGATGAAAATTCCAGTTGCTCTGCATTCTTGCCAGCACCTGGCATTGTCAGTTGCCAGGCTTGATGCTTGTTTCTGTGTTAGAAAAAAAGAGAATGAATTCGTTTTATATTGTGATAACAAAGTTTGTTATAATGAATGCTATAATATTTTCTTTTGTCAAACAAGGAATATTATTGACTTCTCTAGGTTTGGGGTTTTATCTGGATATTTCCCGGCTATGTTCATGCCTCTGGCTGGGGAATGCTGGGTGACTCACTTTGTGTCTTCCCGTAGGTGGATGGAAAGGGGTCCATCAAAGAGCTCTTTCCAACAGGAAAACAGCTGGAGCCCTTAGTTGCACCTCTGGCAGATGGAAAAGTAGCTGTGGGTCAGGATGATCTCACCGTGGTGCTCAATGAGGAGGGGATCTGCACACAGAAATGTGCCCTGAACTGGACAGACATACCGGTGGCCATGGGTGAGACCAATAGCAGCTGCTATTTCCTACTTTGGGCTCGGGTTGTGTGCCATCCCTGCGGAATGGAGTCCCATTCATAGATTTAGCAGACTGGCTTACATTGTATCGTTCCCTCTCAGTTCCCCTTCTTATAAGTAGAGGACGATTTAAGGTCATTAAAAATGGGATAGTCTAGTTTTTACAGGAAGCTGAGTTTTACTTCGGGGGGGGGGATGTAAACAGAAATGTGCATTTTAGGAAGTGATTATCTGCTGCTATTTTTACTTCATAGTTCCTTTTCTTCCACCTTCTTTTTAAGGGTTTTATTTGTCTTCTGCTGAATAGACTACATTTAGAGATTAGTAGAAATTCCTTATTTATTCCTCCCATATGAGTAATTCCATGTTGAAGGGTTTTCAATGTGGTTATTGTTGCTATTGCTTTTGTAGCTTAGAGACACAGACAACATTTAGGTGTCAGTCTCTGTCCTACACTTTAGGTGTTTCCATCCTACATCTGCCTCATGCTCCCAACTCTGCGCAGTGGTGTTGCCTGGAAGCGTCTGTCCACCCTGACAGCATTTCTTTTTCAGTCAGAAGAGTGGGCATTGTTAAAATAGTTACTGCAGTGGAGTGGAGCACACAGACATGCTTTCTGTCTCTAAGGACCCTATCTCTGGAAATAAGGATTACATCATGTATAAAGAGACAAAAAAGGCACTGCTTAAGGTGTTACATTGGATGAATTAAAATTCAGTAGCTCACAGAAAGGGAATTTCATTGTTTAATTAGTCAGGAAGTAGTTTCATTATATAGATAATATTCGACAGGCAGGAAGTTTGGGATCTGGTTTGATGAAAAGTTTCCGGCCGGGCGCCGTGGCTCACGCCTGTAATCCTAGCACTCTGGGAGGCCGAGGCAGGAGGATTTCTTGCAGTCAGGAGTTTGAGACCAGCCTGAGCAAGAGTGAGACCCCGTCTCTACTAAAAATAGAAAGAAATTAGCTGGACAACTAAAAATATATAGAAAAAATTAGCTGGGCATGGTGGCACATGCCTATAGTCCCAGCTACTCAGGATGCTGAGGCAGTAGGATTGCTTGAGCCCAGGGGTTTGAGATTGCTGTGAGCTAGGCTGACGCCAAGGCACTCTAGCCTGGGCAACAAAGCAAGTCTCTGTCTCAAAAAAAAAAAAAAAAGAAAAGAAAAGTTTCCACTCATTCAAGGTAGAGAGGAGTTTGAGAAATGAGTGGTAATCAGAAGACATGCTGATTTGTAAGCAGGCATTACAGTCACTGACCTGGCTAAAACAGGTGGTCTGAATTATGGAGGAATAAGATAGGGCCAGTTATTAGAGGTCCATGAGAAGGTCTGAGAGGCCAGTAGATTCCTAAATGCTAGAACGTCTTGCTAAAAGCATCACGTCTTCTAAGGTGGTTATGCTGGTAGTGGTTAGAGATGAATAGACCAGAAGGAAGATAAATCAAAAGGACAGTAGTTAGAAGTCCCGAGCTTATGTATATCAACAAGTTTGGGGGTTTAAAGAGCTTTACAAGAGGCTTTGTGATGGTCTAAAGGACCTTGTTTTTCCATTAAAGAGGAACTTTGGTAGATGAGATGAAGATGCATGTAATACTCTAGAAGTGTGTTTCTGATTCCCTAGCGTGAGAATTCTTGTTTTAAAACCTTTGTTAGTGCTTGGGGCCTTCAGCAGTGCTTCTCAAAACTATTTCTGTCAGGTCACAGTCCGAAATGTTAGTTCTTGGTACACTCATTGCCAAAGAATGACGAGACACAACAAAGTAAGGCAAGCATGAAAATGAGGTTTATTGACGAGAGAAAAATAGGATTATAGAGCAAGAGCAAGATACATCGCCACAGGTGATGACTGGAACCATTGTGATAGCAAAGACAGAGCTTGGTTATGGTCTGGGTCTTGTTTTATAGCGTCTAGATAGGGACCTCCATCATGCCTCAGATGTCACCATGGAACCACTTTGATTGGACAGTTGGGAGTTATATGGCCTGAGACTTACTATTTATCCAGATCTCCCATGAGCCTCTCTGAAAGCCCATTTGAGGGGGTGAACCACAACGGCACCCACTTTCATCCCTAGGAGTCCTGGATACTGTCTGTCTCACATGTCTGTGCCTTAATATACTGAAGCACATTTTGAGGCACTTCCTCTGTGAGGTCTCCTCTGGCCCGCAGGCAGGATTAGTCACTTCCCCTGGGTGCTTCCAAAACTCTTTCGGGTCTCTCTGTCTTGGCAGCCTGTCATATGGGATGCAGTGAGTAGTCTGTCTCCTCTGCTCCTGTAGGAGCTCCATGAGATCTGGACTCATGTCTTGATCCTCTTTGAATCCTTACTACATACTACAGTGCCTGAAACATCAGAGCCTCTTAGGAAATGCTTGCTGAATAAGTGAATCATTGTCCTTGTCAGCCACTTATCATATGTCTGCTGTATACCAGCCATTCTGTCAAGTTTTGAAGGTATAAAGAGATCCAGACCATGTCTATTGTCAAAAGTTGGGGAGACTGAAAAAAATGATAAGATATGACAACAGAAGGATTTCTGTTATAGAATATTTTTTAAATTAAATTAGAACTCATTTAAGTGGGCCAGATTTAAAAAGGAGAAAGACATTTTACATATTTATATAAGTTAGTACTGAAGAAAATTATACTAATTTTTCAAAATTAGGCCAGCATGAAATGAAAAGAAAAAATCTAATACAAAACAACATGCTTTTAATTTTTTTTGGTAAGATAAAAAATATCAGCATAATAATATTAATAGCATTCAAAATGATGGAAATATTTAGGCCTCAGATTACTGATTTCTGAGTTCCTTTCTGCTTTGAAATATTACTATATTCATTTAGGGTGTAAATTTCAAATATAATAGAAAAAAGCTTATCAGAAAATGAATAGCTAGGAATATAAATTCATAGGTTAGCTATACTAAAACTATTTTTATGAATATATTCTTTCAGGTTAAATTTCTATATGATAATTTTGCCCTCTAGTGGTTTGCTTTTGACTAAGTTTTTTTACATTTTAAAAAGTTTTATTTTTAAGTGTGATAAAAACCACACAACATAAAATTTACCACCTTAACTATTTTTAAGTGTACAGCTAAGAACGTTAAGTATATTTACAGTGTTATGCAACAAATCTTCAGAACTTTTTCATCTTACAAAACAGTTAAACAACAGCTCCTTAGTTTCCCTTCCCTCTAACTCCTGGCAGCCACCATTCTACTTTCTGCTTCTATGAATTTGACTATTTCTAGATAGTGCATATGAATGGACTCATACAGTATTTGTCTTTTTGTGACTGCCTTATTTCATTTAGCATATCATCCTCAAGGCTCATCCAGGTTGTAGCATTTGATGGAATTTCCTTTCTAAGGCTGAATAATATTCTGTTGTATGCATACATGACATTTTGTTTATCTGTTCATCTGTCCATGGACACTTGGGTTGCTTTCACCTTTTGGCTACAGTGAATAATGATGCTGTGAACATGGGTATGCAAGTATCTCTTTCAGATCCTGCTTTCAATTCTTTTGAATACATACTCAGAAATGGGATTTCTGGGTCATGCAATAATTCTGTTTTTCATTTCCTGAGGAACTACCACTACTGTTTTCTATAGCAGCCATACCATTTCACATTCCCACCAACTATGCACAAGGATTCTGATTTTTCCACATTCTCATCAACACTTGTTATTTTCTGTTTTTTTGATAGTAGCCATCCTAATGCATACAAGGTGATATCTCATTGATTGTGATTTTTTACTTATTTATTTTTTTGGAGACAAGGTCTTGCTCTGTTGCCTGGGATAACATGCAGTGACATCCTCATAGCTCACTGCAACCTCACGCTTCCTCAGTTCAGATGATCCTCCTGCCTCAGCCTCCCAAGTAGCTAGGACTATAGGCGTGTGCCACTTCACATGGCTAATTTTTCTACTTTTTTGTCGAGACAGGATCTCTCGCTCAGGCTGATCTCGAACTCCTGGCATGAAGCAATTCTCCCGCGTTGGCCTCCCAAAGTGCTAGGATTACAGGCATGAGCCACCGTGCCCAGCCTACTAATTCTTGATATAATATGGAATATAGTCATAAAAAGCATTTCTATTATTTTCAAGTTGGTGAAATTATACTTAATGTATACAAACAATAAATTCATTTTAAAAAAATGAAGTTCATGGTAAAGTGAATTAGATCCTTATTCAGTCTTATTCTGAGTTTTTGTATTTTAAAAGGTATGTTTTATGTTGCTCGTTTTCTAAATTCTCTCCATTTATGTTAAATCTCCATCACCATACAACTTCCCAGTCAATGGAAGACTTTCCTTGCAAGGATTTTATAGTTTTGTCAGCTCTGCTGCTTAAATACTGACTTCTTTAGTACTTTTGCTGGGATTATTCTGCTTCCTCCAGCTTTGTAAGCTTTATTTTTTACATGCCAATCAAAAAATATAGGAAGAAAAGAGTGGATATGATAAACATTATTTTTAAAAGATAAAGAGTACAACCCAAGAATTAAACTGAATCAAGAAGGGTAAATTTCAGATCATGGATAGATGAAGGAAAATGGTTTAAGATGTATAAAATAGATGAAAACAGTCATAAGGCTTACAGCAAGTATCAAGTAGAAAACAGCTACACTGAGAATTCCATCCAATTATCTTCTCTGTGTACCATTAAGCCACTGTCTTAGTTCATTTGTGCAGCTATAACAGAATACCACAGATTGGGTAATTTTTAAAGAATAGAAATTTATTTCCTTACAGTTTTAGAGACTGGGAAGTTCCAGATCAAGGCACTGGTATCTGGTATCTGGATCTGATAAGGGCCTTCCTGCTGCGTCCGTGGTGGAAGGCAGGACAAGGGAGGGATGAACTCTGTCCTCACATGGCAGAAAAGAGAGAACCCACTCCCACAAGCCCTATTCATAGCAGCGTTAATCTATTTATGAGGGTGACGCCTCATGACCTAAACACCTCCCATTCAGCCCCATCTCCCAACACATTTGCATTAGGTATTAAGTTTCCAATGCATGAGTTTTGGAGGGAACAAAAACACTCAAACTGTAGCAGCCATGGAGTGGAGCTTTGTGTCTTTTCCCTGTGAAAATCTCAAGGAGGATCAACATTAGCTAGAAACGTGGAACTTTCCCTTAGAATAATTTTAAGGAGCAAAGAATTTGCCTTTTGCCCTTTGTAAGAGAATGAAAGAAGAGTTTCCATAACCTGGTTCTCCCACTGATGCATTGTTAGGGACAGCTGCAGCTGGCTTTTGGCCTGGCTTTGTGGCTGATAAGAAAGGAGCAAGCCCATTACCTGAAGTGAGGTGTCACAAGAGCGGAAGAATGGGCCCCACATGTACTCGCCATCAAATTGGTACTGACTGACTAATTGTGGTGCTCAAATGGTGGTGGTGTTCACTAGGGATTCGGGGGCTGGGGGTAGACCCACATCTGAGAGATGTGGTGAGCACTGTGGAGGGGAGGGGCATGCTTAAAATGTATTTGGGGATGGGAATTAGGGGTCTCAATAGGGGGAAGGAAATCCTCTAAAACTGATTTATGTGAATAGCTGCACAACTTGGTAAATTTACTAATAACCATTTAATTGTACACTTAAAATGGAGTAAAGGCATGATATGTAAATTATACTTCAATAAAGAAAAAAATAATAAAAATAAATAAATAAATATTTGTTGAATAAATAATTAATGCTAGGCACTTTATATGTTACATAATTGGAAAAGAAACTAGCACAATAATACAATGACTAATGTTAACTGTATCAGTTAGCTCACACTTCCTTTCTTAAATGTGGCTATAAAAAGGAGTAAGAAAACTCAAGTGAAACTGACTCTGCTAGAAGAGTCCTGTGCTCGTCCACAGATTAGACCCCGGGAAAAGATGGCTCAGCACCACCTGTGGATCTTGCTCCTTTGCCTGCAAACCTGTGAGTTCTGACTCTTGCTGATCCCCTCCTCATTTTCCATGAAGTTTTAGAAATTGCCCTTAAGGAAGACATTGAAGTGTCCCTTTGATCTGTTTTTAACAGAACACCCTGGGTCTCAGCATGTACTGTACTCAAAAGGGAACTAACTGGCTGGAGGAAGGCTTAACGTCCAAATCCAGCTTTAAAGTTTTAAAGTTTTTCAGCTTTAAAGTTTCTGCTTCTGAATTGTATCTGGGCTCAGTCTCCACAGGTCTGAGATAAACGTATTGCAGAGGAGTCAGCGCTTGGTAAACCACCCATAAGGCCTGGCAAAGGAATAGATCATCCAAAACCTTGAACGACTTAAAAACAATTTCTTCTTGGCATTAGAATGTGTTTTGTGGTTGTTGACAGAGATACGTCCTTCCTAATTATAGTTCATTGCTCTATCAGCTTAGCGTGATGAATGACTCATTTTTATTACTGTGAAAACTTCATTTCTATAAGCTCCCCTATTTTCAAAACACATTTAGGGCTATTACTCTGCTTTTATCCTCCAAAAACTCTAAAATAAATGGGGAAAAGATTATTATCCCCCCCTTTTTTTTAACAAATAAGTCTCAAAAAAGAGGTGAAGAACTTGAATTAAAAATCCTATTTTTCTTACTTTCATGGCTTAACAAGAAACTATAAGGGACAAAATGAATATTGATTGTTATTGGTACAAAGAAAACTATGCAACATTAACACAGGTCTGAGAGTGCTTTGTAATTGCACATATTATCTTACTAAATCCAAACAATTGCTCCATTTATACTATGTTCAGAATTTCTAAATCTACTTCTAGTATTTCTTACCAGTTCTGAAAATGCACTAGCAAATTCCTGGCATGAGTGAGAATCCAGGGAACCCAGTGAGTTAGGATTTTCTGAAAAGGTAGAATCGACTGCGGTCTCTCTGTTTCCCTTAACCACTTAAAGTTGTGGCTCCTTGAATTTGAGCTTCGTGGAGATTGCATCCACCAGTCAGGCCAAGTTTTCAGAGCCTCTGCTGGTCACTCTAGCATGGCAGACAGAAAATGCAAGGAGATGGGAAAAAGAGTTGAATCTAGTGATGTCCCTAATCTTCCAGAGAAGGGTTGGAAAGGGTGGCATTTGATATCACTTAATTCACAAAGCATCCTACAATTTTTATGCCTATGTTCTTATTTCATCCATACTAAAATCATTGGAATGGGCAAGACAGATATTATGAATTCCATTATGCAACAAAACAAACGCACACACACAAAAAGAATAAACTAAGATTTAGTGGTTTAAAAAAATCACCTGAAGTTTCACTACCTAAATTGGTAGAGCTGGAAATGGACATTGGTTCTTCTAATCTCAAGGCTCTTTCTGCTCCACCTGACCTCCTCACTCATTAAGCTTTCAAATCCTTGATCTCTTCAAAGAGCTCACATCTGCTAAGATAAAAGGCAGTGCTAGGATACACTTCTCTCATTTACTGAAACTGAAGTCAAAGTTGTCAAATCAGCTAATAGTAAATCATCACCAATCAGCTTTGTGACCCTGAGGAAGTTATATAACCTCTAACTCCGTTGTTTCAACTTCAAAATGGAGAAAGTATTAATACAATAGGATTATTTTGAGAAACAAAACGATAACACAACACTTGGCATAGTACCTGAATATATTAAGTGCTTAACCAATATTAGTTAATGCAATTGTTGGTTTGATGCTTGCATTTCATGCATTATTAGTAAGGGTCCTGGTTTCATTTTGCAGACATCCTGGGCAGGACTCTTCTGTTTGGGATGGTCCAAGGAACATAAACAGGAGAAAAGTTGTTAGGAGTTTGAATTTAGGTGTGGGCTATTAAGATTCTGGAAAAGGAATCCAGGGGTGAGATATTTATTTCATCTGGGATCCACAAATAGGGAGTGGGGCTTGTTTTCATAAAAGCAAAGCTAGGAATACTGTCCTATACTATTCACCTTCACTGAATGGATCTGTGTGCCTCTTAAAGATTACTCCGCAAACATTTCCTGAGCACAAAAATGGACCCTAAATTCCTCCTGCTACTGTTCCTGGTAGAGGTGGCCTCTTGTGTTTAGTACTGAGCTTAGGAATCAACACTGATTTTACACATTTCCCTGGAATTCAGAGCAGTTGAAGAGGCTGACAAGCAGTGGAGAGACGCAGGTAAAAAATCCCCATTTTCCCTTAAGGTCACTGACATAAGGGAAGTCTGAGTGTGCAAACTCATGACTGCTCCATGCTGGGAAAGTTTCTCTGAGAATTCACAGTCTTATGCTCTGACCTCGACTTTCCAGTCATGGCTTTGGGAACACTGTGACTCTGACTGTCCCTCCACGTATCCTAGTAGTTACTCACACTCTGGGGCAGAAGACAGAAGAGTCCACCAGTTTTGCTGCTTTTTGCTTATCCACTCCACAGGTTCTCTCTCGTGCTCTTTTAATTCTTCCTTTTCTCCTCCCCTTTCTTCTTTGTTCAACTCCTCTTGTCTCCCATCAGTAATAATAGCTACTAACCATTTATGGAGCAATCACTACAGGCCTGGCATTACTCTAAGGAGTCTACAGTTATTATTTTGTTTAATCCTCACAATATCCTATGAGATGGGTCCTATTAATATACCCATTTACAGATGAAAACACTGATACGCAGAAATTCAGAGGTCATTTAACAAAAAGTAGAGGAAGCAGAATTTAAACTCTAGTGCCCTTGGACTTAACCACCAAGTCCTGCTGCCTCCACCCACCTTGCTGCTGACATAGAGTAAAATACTGATGGTTATCACATCACTACTGATGGTTATCACATCTGGAAATTTGGCAATGAAGAGTGATGATTTATTTACTTCAAGCAAGACAGGATTATTCAGGTAGAAGCTTCTCCTGTCTCTACACCCACCCACAGAGGGGTAGGGGCTGGGGCAGGTCCTTGCCCATAATAGAAATGTAGGCAGGCCAGCAAGGCAGAATGTCCAAGCAAATAACCATCTCCGGACATGGTTCAAGTACAATTTACTTCAATGTGATTGGGGTTGACTTAAATTAGCTTCTTTAAAACAAACAAAAGTCCAATATCAAGATGATCTTGATATCCTGTTGAATGTAGAACAAAGTCATGGGGCATTCCAGCACTTGAAACTTAAAAGTCCAAGAGGCGAGTGGGTCCCCCTGGATACTATCCATGGATAACCAGACCCCAACCATCATCCTGGGGTCAGAGACAGATGCATGCCTGGGGAGTGGTGCTGGCAAGAGCCATCCTGCCACTGGTCTGAAGTCCTTGCATAGAGGGGCCTTCATGATGAAGACAAGGCCTCTGTTCTAGAAAGATATTTGAGTAGATGACTATCATAAGCATTCAGAAAGAGCTCAAAAGCAGAATCCCAGCTATAAAAATGGAAATAAATTATGTACAGGGAAAACTGGTTATCAGGATATCAGCTCAAAAACCTGGTTTCCAGAGACCAGAAATCTACACCCTGTTATGACTCAGGACTCCAGTAGGAGAAAATAAAGGCCCACTGATCTGCTGAAGTAGCTCTGGAGAGCAATGTGGTGACCAACAAGGTGGCCAGAGCACCTTCACAACAGGAGCCCAATGGTAAGTGCTAGGCCACTCAGGCTACTAGAATATTCCTGAATCAAATCTTTTTTGTCTTGGACCATGGAGAGGGATGAATCTGCAAGTTTTGGGGTAACTAGACTTACCTATGTAGAACCTGGAGAAGAAAGAGGTGTGAGCAATCAGTTGGGGGACTGATGTTGGTGGCACTGTCTAGGCACCCAAATTTCCTTTGTTATACTCAATGTTCAAGTGTACACTCATAGAGGGGAGGAGTGGTAAAATAGTGGACAGCCATGACCCTATCTCTGTTTTGAGATATTATGTGTATGCGTTTTTGTTTTGAAGAAACTGTTTCACGTCAACCAAAATCTCAATAAGGATGACATAAAGTAAAAATTCCAGAGGAAAATAGTATACTATTGTACGGGGTAGTAGGTTCTTTTTTCTTAAAACCTCATGACCAAGGACTTTCCATCGTTGTGGAGAATGACACAAAACTTCCGGCTGCCCAGGCATTTTTTTTCCTCGTTATCTCTATGTCCCCTCACTCAGTGTGACTGATTATTAATATAACAGACTCTCTCGTGGGTGCCTCGTGGTAAAGCAACCTCTGCTCATGCTCCTAGGCCTGCAATACTCAGGGAGGTTCCACCCCTACTTTTTGATCTAGGAGGCAGTGAATGAAGAAGAGGAGGGGAAGTATAGCTAGTGCCAAAACAGAACCACAAAAGGCTTATTTGAAGGATCCTAAGAAAGCAAGGTGGAGGGGAGGTGTCTGCTAAGCAACAATGCAATCTTCCCCATTTCTACTTGTATTAATAGCAACGTTTCGACTTTCTCTATCATTTCCCCAATATGCCAACCCTTTTTTTTTGCCATTCGGAGTTGTCTGGGGTGCTATTTTAATCTCTGTGATCATGCATATTTGTTTTATATAACAAGCACATACAGTGACTAGTATATTCCAGGCACGGTTTTAAGAAGTTTACAAATATTAACTCATTTAACCCTCAAAGCACTTTTATGAGGTAAGTGCTACTATGATCTTCATTTTAAAGCTGAGGAAACTGAGGCATAGAGAGGCTACTAACTTTCCGAAGGGCTAATGGCCAGTATCTGACAAAGCCAGGATTCAAGGCCAGGCAGTGTAGCTCTTAATCCTAAGTCACGGTGCCTGGCAGAGGCCAGGCCAAGAATGTGCCTCAGGGCAAGACTCCCTTGGGTCTCTGGATTCTTCTCCATGAGCATACCCACTTGAGAGTGCTCTCATGTTGTCTAATCCTTATAATTCCTCAAAGTGGCGGGACATCTCTGTTTTATTTTACTTACCAACTAGGACCATGAGACTCAGCAGGTAAGTGACATCATGATCATTGAGCTAATTGATAACAGACTCTTGATTAGAACATATTTCCTTTTTTCATTTTGAGACAGAGGCTTGCTCTATCACCCAGGCTAGAGTGCAATGGCATCATCATAGCTCACTGCAACTGCAACCTCCTGGGCTCAAGTGATTCTCTTGCTTCAGCCTCTGAGTAGCTGGGACTACAGGCATGTGCCACCATGCCAGGGTAATTTTTCTATTTTTTTTGTAAAGACAGTGCCTTGTTTTTGCTGGTCTTGAACTGCTGGCTTGAAACAGTCCTCCCACCTCAGCCTCCCAGAGTGCTAGGATTACAGGCGTGAGCTACAATGCCTGGCTGTAGAATATGTTTCTCGATGCCTAATTCAGGATAATTTTACTAACTATACTGTGGGTCCCCATTCTGTGGATCTATATAGATTTTCTTTACAAACAGTATGGAATATTGGAGTAGAAAGAAGTTACAATTAGCCATCCATTCCTTCCTATTAATCAACTTACACCCTTAACCTTTCACACTGAGACTCAGAGACCAGTAAAGAGTTCTGTCTTGCACTCTCTCTTTTTCTTGCTCAGATTTTTTGCGTTGGTTTGTTTTTATTATTGTTATAAAAAGGGTAATTGGGTCAGTAGCCAAAAAAAATTATTCATTATTTATTCTTTTTTTTTCAACAAACATTTATTTAATGATCATCCACTAGTTATTGGGGGAGCAGCAGTGACTGAAACAAAGACTGCATTCTTGGTAGTTGCACTACAGCAGGGGTGTGTTGGGGGAGATTGGAGAGACAATAAACAACTATGCACGTGCAGTGCTTTAGTAGTGATGACTTCTATGAAGAAAAGTAAAGCAAGGCAGGGCAACAGAGAGTCATGGGGTGGGGTTGCTCTCCCTAGCACCTCTCCCTCACTGGTCTCTTCTATTTTAAAACAAAATCAAATAGATTAGCTTTACTTGACCCTCTAGCTACTGTCCTATTTTATCTCCTTTCTTTCACTGTCAAGTGTTTCCTCCACTCCTTACCCTCTATTCTCTCAGTCCCCTAGGCTCTGGCCTCTAACAGAATTGTCTTACTTGCGCTAATGTAGTGCACCAATGCCATTGATGACCATCAAAGGCCATTAGTGACCATCAGTGACCTCCTAACGCACAAATCCAGGGCCGTTTTCTGCCTGTATCCCACTGAACACTGAATCGTTAGACATCAGTGACAATCTCCTTGAGAGCTTTCTCCCCTCCTGTTCTGTGATACCGTCCCCTATTGGTGCTTCTCTTGCATTCTATTCAGTTTCTATAAATGTGAGCACTGCTCACAAGACTCGGTCCTGGACATCAGCTGTGCTCTTCCTGAATGACCTCTCCTCCTCAATCACGCATCCTCTGCGGTTGATTTCTAAACCCTTTGAATTTCAGTTTGACATTAAGTAAGTAAGTACCACTAAAGTAAGAATGGCTTAAACGAGGAAGAAGTTTATCTCCTGCTCATGTAAAAAAGTCTGGAGTCGGCAGTTCATGGTCGGTAAAATAATTCACAAGATCTTCAGGGTATCGGACTTCTGTCTTCCTGCTCCCCGTCCTTAAGGCTTGGCTTCCTCCTCATGACTCAAGATGTCTGTCTGAGATCCAGCTGTGATGGCCTTCCTGACAAGGAAGACATGAAGAAAGCAAATTCCCCACTTCTTAGAGACACAGAAGTCACACACAGCACTTCCATTTTCATTCTGTTGGGCTGAACTTAGTCCTGTGACCAAAGTGAGCTAGCAGAAAGCAGGACAATATAATCTTTATTCTGTTATTCTTCCCACACATCATGACTACATTACAATAATTCTCACTGGAGATAAGTGATATCTCATTGTGATTTTGATTTGCATTTCCCTGATGATTAGAGATGTTAAGCATTTTTTCATATGTTTGTTGGCCATTAGTCTGTCTTTTTTTGAAAAGTTTCTGTTCATGTCCTTTGCCCAATTGTTAATAAGGTTGTTTGATTTTTTTTCTTGCTTATTTTCCTGAGTTCTATATACATTCTAGTTATCAGCCCTTTATCAGTTGTGTAGTATGCAAATATTTTCTCCCATTCTGTAAGTTGTCTGTTTCCTCTTGTGATAGTTTCCTTGGCTGTGCAGAAGTTTTTTTAATTAGATCAGGTCTCATTTATCTATTTTTGTTGTTGCTGTAATTGTCTTTGGAGCCTTCTTCATAAATTCTTTCCCCAGGCCAATGTCTATAAGAGTTTTTCCAACATTTTCTTCTAGAATTCTTATAGTTTTGTGCCTTAGGTTTAAGTCTGTTATTTATGATGAGTTGATTTTTGTGAGAGGCGAGAAGTATGGATCCTAATTCAGTCTTCTACGTGTGGCTATCCAATTTTCCCATCACTATTTACTGAATAAGGATTCTTTTCCCCAGTGTATGTTTTTGTCTGTTTTGTCAAAGAACAGATAAAAATATGAGGACAGTTCTATATCTGGATTCTCAGTCCCTTTCCATTTGTCTGTGTCTCTGTTCTTGTGCCAATACCGTGATGTTTTAGTTACCATAGCCTTATAGTATAGCTTGAAGTCTGGTAAATTGATGTCTCCCAATTTGTTCATTTTGTTTAAGATTGCTTTTGCTATACGTGGTCTTCTCTGTTTCCATAGGAAGCGTCTCAGAATTTTTTTTCTAACCACTATAACTCAAAGTAATCTTTCCCTTTTTGAATTTTTACTGCAATTACAGTCTCTACTATTCACTTGAATTTATCATTTACTATCTCATATTACAGGGGAGAGTTATGTGTATGTGTGTCTTATTTCTCTACTCAGGTATTAAGTTTCCCAAAAAAGGCAGAGAAACTATCTTTGTCAAATACTAACACAGTGCATTTCATAGTAAGTCCTCAAGACATTTTTGTGCTACAAGTTCTCTCTGAAATTGGGTTTGTCTAAGCTTTCCTCCAATGATAATATAATGTTTGAGTTCCTTTAGCACCTAGAAAAATAAATATTGGGGTTGATTAATATTGAGATTGTTTCTTTTAAAGCTTGAAGTCTTTTATGTGCAGAATAAATTCTATCAAGAGTACCTAAACTGTTCCTCCAGGCTTTACTTGAATTAGCCCTTAAAAATGGTTCTTTATACATGCCCCAGAATGGCCTAGGGAAGCCCCAAAGGGTATGTACCAACTGTTAAGATGATGATTGTTATCAACCTCAGAAATAACTAACATTTATTTTGCCTTGGTGGTTAACAAAGCACTTCTACTCATATGACATCATTTGCTGCTCACTAAATAGATAGGGCAAATATAGTTATTATTTCCATTCTATGGATAAAGAAGCAGACTCAGAAAGGTTTTGTGACTTTATCAAGGTTGTCCAGCTCATAAGTAAAAGTACAGACACCCACATCTCTGCCTGCTTATCTTTCCACTACATGCTATGGTTTTGCAATTGCCTTTCTCAGAGCACCGCTGGAGAGTTTGAAGGTGACAGACTCTTCATTTTATGCATGTGCAAACCCTTTGCCTTTTCTCAGTAAGCACAGTATTCTCGTCAACAACACAAGCAACACGAACAGCAGGACTTCCCCAGCTTTGCTGCCTGATTGCCCTTTGATATCTCAGCATCACTTCCTGAATGTCTTGCTATGGGAGATGAGACATACTTTTAAAACTGCCCCACACACCAACCATTTGTGGCTGCTCAAATGCCATAATATTAAGTTTCAGCCTTAGTGAACAGCCTACCCATTTCCTGAGGTTTGGTGAGAGAACTGAAGACAGTTATGAGTCTGTGGAACGTATGTTCTAACCAACTCTTCATGCCTAATGTGAACCCAAAGAATGGAGTGGCTGGAGATTAGACACGAGAGCCTGACTCCAAAAATGCCTCAAGACATGGGAGATCTGAGACCAGAACTAGCTAGATAATCAGTGAAACCCCATGCAAAATGAAAATAATGGGCCCGTTTTTCATATAGTATAAAGAATTTCAGAGTGCAAAGCAGCATAAACCCAGTTCAGGGTCCTTCTGAGCTCAGGGTTCTGTGCAACTGCACAGATCACATGCCCATGCTTGGGTCATCCAAGTGCCCCTCTACAGAGATCATCAGCCCAGTAAAATGGTTTATCTGGGGATAATTAATGCTCAAGGATTTTTGCAAACTATGACTCCTACCACCAAAGGCAACATTAGCCTCTTCCTGACCCACCCTCCCCCCAACCATTTGTTGCTATTGCTCTTACCACTTAGCACTCATCACATTGTATCACCTTTCATTTGTATACACATCTGTCTCATTCTCTGGGCTGTGAGCTCCTCAGAGTTGCAATGATGTCCCGTTTGTCCCTGTGTTGCTAACACAACACAACATCGGCAGCTAGTTAGCACTTACTAAATATTTGTAGATAAGGGTCCACATTTTCCCCTACCCATCCCTCCCTGCCCCCCACAGCCTGGTTATGTCTCTTGTTCTTAGCCTCCCCCAACTAGGTCATCGGGCCTTGCCTGAGACACTCCTCCTAACGGAAAATCTTTGTTGGGTCTGAAAGGAAAGAGGTTGACATCTGCAGTCCCTGGGCCTCTGTCAATAGTTGCTGATGGGCAAGGGCAGCCATAGTGAGATGGCACCATCCGGTTAAGAAATCCCTTTGTTTTTATGACACTTCAAAGCAACTTGTATTCTCAATGATCCTCATTCTTGCTCTCTTTATGCCAAACCCTGGATAAACTTTAGGGTCAGCCTGAACCCAATTATGTGGAAAACTTATGATCTTCAGAGCTTTCATGCAGCCAGTGCAGACTGAACAGCCCCACTAGTTCACAGCTGATGCCCTTTCTGATGGGTCAGTGCCTGTGTCATTTAGGCTGTTAAATGTTTTGAATATTGCCCGTGCTTGCCCCAAACACTGTTTCTCATTAAAGATAGCTCAGTGAGAATGACATGATAATGAACAAGAGCAGGAGGAAGAGCAGAAAAAAATATAATTACATTGCCTCTCAGTTTACAAACTATGCATTAAATCAGTTTATCTTCACAAGGTGTTACAGGAGAGGAAAAGGAGAAGAAAATAAGCTTTTCATTTTCCCATGTTCATTTTAAAAGTATTCATCCTTCAACTTTCACTCGGAAATGTTCCCTGGATTTCCAGAACAAACCAAGTCCCCTGGCTATTCTCTCCAGAAGCACCATGATACTCACATATTTTGTGTCTGTCCATTTGTTTGCATGGTCCTCTGATCAAAGTTGGCATCTTCCCTTAACCAGAAGTTCTAGAGAGCAGGAACTATATCTGTTTTTACCCACCATTGTAACCCCAACTCCTTGTATCTTGCTTAAAAATGTAGATGCTCAAAAAATCTGTATTATAAATTAAATTAATAAATACCCACCATAGTATCTACACCAAAACTGATCCTGCATAAATATATACATTAATTCATAAATGAATGAATGAATAAATGATTTTGCTTACTTGGGAAGTTGTTTCAAGAGAGTCTAGAAAACACATGAGTGAATTCCATGAGTGAATTCCATTTATTATTTCATTCCAAAAATATTGATTAAGCACACTCTATATGTCAGGTACTCTGCTAGAACCTGGGGATATAGAAGTGAACAAAAAAGACCCCCAAAAAATCACTAACCTGGAGAATATTTTCCCCAGAATCTCCAAAGCACTCTCTGCCTGTATCTTCCAGGAAAAGAGGCAAAATGTAATTTGCTTTTTGCAAAGATCACAGTAAAAGAAAAGGCAATGACCCAAGCGTCCATCAGCCCAGAGATTCCAGGTTCTTGTTCCAGTTCTTCTACCACTTGGCAATATGATCTTGGGAAAGAAATACTCCTAATACTCCTAACATCTTAGACCTCTTGAAGGCGGTGGCCTTCATCTCTCAAATGCCTTCTAACTTCCAGAGTCTATAAATCTAGGTAAACATGTTTTTAATAAAATAGATCCCTAGAAATTAACTCAGAAACTTAGTTTTTCAATGAAAGTCTTTTAGAAAATTTAGTTGTTTTAACAGTAAATATACCTAAAGTAGAATTCAAAAAAAAAAAGGCATCCTTAAGAAACTAGATGAGCTGCATCTGTGGCAGCTCCTCAGTGGGATCGAAGGCCAGGAAGACAAGGAACTCTAAAAGGTACAACAGTCAGATGGCTTCAGTTTTCCATTTGTGTCCTCAGGCCCAGAAGCAGCTAGAAGAGATGCAGACTTCCTCACTGTGAATGGGATTCTGGGAGAATCAGTCACTTTCCCCTTAAATATCCAAGAATCGCAGCGAGTTGCCACCATTACTTGGACTTCTGGAACGTCTGTTGCTTTTGTAACACCAGGAGACTCAGGAACAGCACCCAAAGTTGTTGTGACTCACAATAATTATGATGGACGAATACATGTCTTAGGTCAAAACTACAACCTGGTCATTAAGGATCTGAGGATGGAAGATGCAGGAGAATACAAGGCAGACATACGCATATATAGAGAGAACTCTTCCTACACTACCACCAAGTGCTACAACCTGCAAGTCTATCGTAAGTCATGGGAGGACAGAGGGCTTGTCTTTTATTTTTGCTTTGCAAATTTGCTATCTAAAGAATACCTATATTTCTTATAATTGGATTCCCTAAATCTTTTTATACTTATAAATACTTATATATTAATAAATATAGCAGAACTTACAAAGAGGATGCAGTCTTATTTTAGTCCTAGCTTTGCCAGTTTTTTGCTATGGGCTCTTTCATCAGCAGTTTGTCCCCTGGGCCTTGTTTTTCTTTTTTATAAAATGTCAATAATCGTACTACTCACTTCCCAGAGTTATTGTGAGAATCAAGTGAGACAGTGTATGCAAAGTTCTATTTTGAAATAATTATAGATGCATAGGAAGGTGCAAAGAAACACGCAGGGAGGTTCTGTGTCACCTTCACCCAGTGTTAACATCTTGCATAACTACAGCGCAATAGCACGATAGCAAAGCCAGGAAATTGACATTGGTACAATCTATAGAGCTTATTTAGATTTCATCAGGTACACACGCACTCGTTCAAATGTGAGTATGTGCGTGGCTCTGTACAATTTAATAACGTGTCGCTTTGTGTAACCACGACCACAATCAAGATAATTAACCATACCCATCACAAGATTCCTTCAGGTTCTCCCTTTAGAGCCACACCCATCACCTCCCTCTTTCCCCACCCCAACCCCTGGAAACCACTAATTTGTTCATATTTATAATTATGTTATTTCACAAATGTAATTCAAATGGAATCATGAAGTATGTATCCTTTTGAAATTGGTTTTTTTCACTCAGCATAATTTCTCTGAAATTCATCCAAACTGTTGCATGTATTAATAGTTTATACCTTTTTATTGCTGATAGTATTCCATGCTATGGATGTACAAGTTTGTTTAACCATTTACGTATTGAGGGACATTTTAGTTGTTTCCAGTTTGGGGCTGTTACAAATAAAGCTGCTACGAATATTTGTGGACAAGTTTCTGCATAAAATAAGTTTTTATTTTTCTGGGATAAATGCTTAAGAATGAAGTCGTACGGTAAGTCCATTTTCAATTTTAAAAGAAATTGACAAACTATTTTCTACTTTCCGTTCTCACCGGGAACATATGAATGATGCAGTTTTTCCACATCCTCACTGGCATTTGGTATTATCATTATTTTTCATTTTGGCCATCTGATGGTTGCGTAGTGACATCTCATTTTAGTTTTAATTTGAATTTCTCTAGTAGTTGATACAAAATGCTTTTTAAAGGTAAAATATTAGAGCCATTTGTTATCATCCTTGTAATTGCCACAATTCACTGGGAGATGTGAGTGATTTGTTATGCAATGCTATCCAAAGTGTGGTCTGTGGACTAGCAGCATCAACATTGGCTGGGAGCTTTTTGGAAATGCAAATTCTCAGGCCCTGTCCCCCACCCTCAGCCCTTTGGGGGTGAATGAAGCTCAGGAATCTGTTTAATACTCTCTCTGGATTATTCCTGTATGCCTAAAGTTTGAGAAGCACTGATCTAGAACTGCTCTGTCCAATGTGGTAGCCACTAGCCACATGTGGCTCTCGAGCATCTAAAATGTGGTGAATCCAAACTGAGACATGCTGCAAGTGTAAAGTGCATGCCAGATTTTGAAGTCTTAGCGCCAAAAAATAGAATATAAAATATCTCAATGATTTGTATATTGGGGACAGATTAAAATGACATTTTGGATATATTGGGTTAAATAAAATGCCTTATAAAATTAACAGTACCTGTTTATTTTCACTATTTAAAACATGGTTATTAGAAAATTTTAAATGACATAAGTGAATCACATTACATTTCTAGTGGGCGGCACTGGTTTCTAGCATAGAAGACATTTAGGCTATTGCTCAAAGATTTCATTGTCCATCTGCCTCATAGCAGAAAAAGACAGAAATGTGACTAATCCGTATTGTAATAGATAGAATTCAGGTATATAATTCACCCATTAAAATGTGAGTTTCATAAAGGCAGAGACTTTGTATGTTAAGTTTATTGGTGTATCCCCAGCACCTATATGCCAGGCACATAGTGGATGCTGCAGAAGTATTTGTTGAATAAAATTATGAATGAATCATAATATTCCTAGGTTCCATAGTGCCTGACAATTGTAAGTGCTTAATTAATAGAGGATGATTGAATCAGGTTGTGTCTGGATGGAAGGCATAGTGGAAAGAACATTAGTGCTGGAATTAGACAGACTGTGCCAGCTGTGTGACCTTGGGCAAGTTGTTTAACCTCTCTGAGCCCAAGTTTTCTCACCTATAGAATGTGGATTATAACAGGTGGTATTAAATGAGATGTTAGTTTAGCACCTAGTATGATGCATGCCTTAAAGTAAATGTTCAATAGCTAGTACTTATTGTTAACTTTTTAATCCTTAGTCCCTTTTAAAATTCTAGTTATCAAGAACTCCCTAGATGAAGAAGGCTCTGAATTGGGCTTGAATTACATAGTCAAAGAACTGTATCCAAGTGTGGACCCTTTAGAAAATATTTGACTCATTCAAGGACTTTGGTCAGGAAAATTAAAAGGGTATTAAATTTTTGAAAGTTTATTTTTATCCCTTTATATGTTTAGTTTTGCCTGCCTAATCTTCAGATGTTGTACCACCTGCAATTAGGGCAGACTACAGTAAAGTCTTAGAGAAAGCAATGCCGTACATATAACAAAATCTGTACCTTATCGGTAGTTAGTTGAGAAGATAAAGAGAAGGATATTGACATTTACTGAACACCATCTATGTGTGTCCAGCATTCTACTACCCAGTTTAAAGATTATATAGATTATACATATTTAATCAATATACATAATTAACGTACATGCAATCATAGATAGATAATAGACAGACAAATTTATATGTAATATCTCATTGAATCCTCACAACAACCCTATCCAGAGGAAATTGTTATCCTGGTGTTATAAATGAGGGAGCTGAAGCTCAGTGAAGCTGTACACCTTCTCCAGCATTCTACAGCTAGGGGTAGTGGGGCCCGGGTTCTCAGCCAGGTCTCCAATGGCTTCCACACTCTTGGCTTGGGAGGATGAAGATCTGTCAGCCATGACTCTGACTTTCTCTGCCCAACACCTTTGTGTGGGTAACAGCTCTGTTCCTCCTGGGAAAAATGAGATGGGATCCTATTCTTCACCACTATCCCCCACCTCAACACCCACTGAACAGAAAAAAAAAGGTCTTTCTAAAAATAAGCAAATACGAAGCAGTGACATAGATATTCTTGTAAACCAAATTTCTAAAGAAATACACACATACACACACACAATTGGGTTCATTTTTCACTAATTCACATCTGTATCGATCATTGTTAGAGCTATTCAAGGTCTTTACTCCAAACTTGTGTAGAAGGTTTGTTCCAAGTCACCATTAATTCTAACCTGGAATAAAGCCCTCTAAGAGGCTGTTGGGATCAGGGTTTCTGGCTAGCTTGGAATCAAAAATCTTTACAGCTTCTTAATATTCATGTTTTACTCCTTCACAAGCACAGACTAACGGTTCTCATGTTTATACTGCTGAACTTATTGCCTTTCTAGACTCCATACTAATTAGAAGGTTACTTGCCAGTTCCTTTTGACTCCTTTGTTCCTTTCCCCATAGGGCTACAGTGGAGAGAACAAAAGTGCACGAAAGTTATCAACTTTGAATGTGGCTATTTTCTTACTTCCTGGTAGAATAAAAGAACTTCCCCTTCCTTCTGCCAGCTCCAGATCTAGCTATTACGTGAACTTAAATATAATTGTTCTTTAGTAACCCTTTACTACCCTACGACTTTTACAGTTTACCTTTTAATTGCTCTAGTAAAAACATTTTCACCATGGATATTTTAAAACAAAACAAAACAAAAAACACATACACACCAGAAAACAGAACCAAAATTGTTTCTTTTTTTTTTTTGGAGACAGAGTCTCACTTTGTTGCCTGGGCTAGAGTGCCATGGTGTCAGCCCAGCTCACAGCAACCTCCAACTCCTGGGCTTAGGCGATCCTCCTGCCTCAGCCTCCCGAGTAGCTGGGACTACAGGCATGTGCCACCATACCCAGCTAGTTTTTTCTATATATTTTTAGTTGTCCAGCTAATTTCTTTCCATTTTTTTCGTAGAGACAGGGTCTCACTCTTGCTCAGGCTGGTCTCAAACTCCTGAGTTCAAACGATCCGCCCACCTCGGCCTCCCAGAGTGCTAGGATTACAGACGTGAGCCACTGCGCCCGGCATCCAAAATTGTTTTTAAAAGATTGTTTCATGCAATAGTGTGCTGATAAATGTTCAACTGGCTCTTGATAGGGTGTGTGTGTGTATATGCATATATATATAATTTATACTTAGGATAAACTTTATTGACATGAAGGATGTGTAGCAGTTTTATTAATGATAATAAAATATGATAGTCTTATTATAAATTACAGATAGCCAATTATTCTCACAAAATGCTGTCATTGATTTTTGCTGAACATTTATTTCCCTAACCAATCTATAGTTGCAATTGATGATTAAGTATAATTCCAACATGAATGTTGGTTGATATTTTCATTTAAATTAACTAACAAGAAAAAAGTGATTCAACAAAGACATATATATTGCAACATCACTTGTTCATTCATGACATGAGCAGCTTCTTTGCTGTATTGGATAATGGTTATCAAATACTAGAAGAATAGTTCCTAATTTTTTGTGCTATTCACAATGTAATGGCTACAGATACGATACACTGTTAAGTTTAATCTGCATTAATAACCTTTCCTCCATTGCTATAATATTTTAGTCCCCAGCAACAATCAACAAAACAGTAAATCAAGCCCTGGTTTATGGCATTTGCCAGTTTCTGTGGGGGAAATACTCTCACTGTGGCTGATTTTAAGATATACACAGTTGGAAAGAGATGCCCACTCAACACTGTTACAAAGGGCAGATACCATAGGTGGAAATAAGCTCAAGAGCATAGACAGTAGTAAAATGTCAAAAAATAATGAGATGCCAGGCACAGTGGCACTTGCCTGAGTCCCAGCTACTCAAGAGGCTGAGACAAAAGGATCACTTGAGGCCAGGAGTTCAAGGCCAGCCTCGGCAACAGGCCGTTGCAAGATCCTGTCTCTAAAAAAAATAAAAATAATAAAATAGTGAAAAATAAAGTGAATAATTCAATGACTTTTTAAAAATAGTAATTAAAACATGATGAGTTTTGAATATTTATTACCTTTGTTTTTAATATAATTTGTTTAATTGTAAGTTTTATACTTTAATTTTTAATAATGGCTGTGTTTAACCACCACCTTGCAAAATTTCTGAAAATTGAACAATTGAGTCTCCAAAACTAGCACAAGCCTTCTCCAGCTCACCAGTGGCTCGTGTGTTTTCCTCTCCTAGGTCGGGTTAGGAAGCCAAAAATTACACAGAGTTTAATGACGTCTGTGAACAGGACCTGTAATGTCACGCTGACATGCTCTGTGGACAAAGAAGAAAAGAATGTGACATATAGCTGGAGTCCCCTAGGAAAAGAGGGTAATGTCCTTCAAATCTTGCAGACCCCTGAGGACCATGAGCTGACTTACACGTGTACAGCCCGGAACCCCGTCAGCAACAATTCTGAGTCCATCTCCGCCCAGCAGCTCTGTGCAGGTAACCAGCTCTGACACTCTCTCCTGGTGAGTCTCAGAAACCACTCTAAAGAGCAGCAAGGCCTGAACGTGGGCCTCTTTCTCTAGGAGAATGTGCCTCCCTTATGCTGGGCCTGGTCCCTAGGGGCATCTCCTCCCGGGAAGCCTACAGGGAAAGAATTCAAAGCCTTCTGAGAGATGCTAAGCATTTCAGGATGTTCTGCGGCAGCTCCTGCTTGACTCTCTGATTTAGTTTTTAATCCTGACTTTTAATAGCAGAAAATATAGTTCCCCTAGCAGCTTTGGCACTCTCTTGGAGAGCACCCAGTTTTGATAATGCCCTTGAATGTGGACAAGCCTGCCCAGCCTCTTGGGTCGATTTCCTGAGAGTCAAGACTCCAATTGCATCTTCTGTTTCCAGACATCACAATGGGCTCCCGTGCTCACCGTACCAGGCTGCTGACTCTGCTTGCTGGGTTCTTTCTAATTGTTATCATTCTATCATCAGCGTTTTTGTTCCATTTGTACAAGAGAAGACAAGGTAGGATTTTCCCAGAAGGTAAAACATGGAAATGCACTTTTCTTTTTCCAGGGACTAAAGTCATTTATCCACGATGTTGAGAGGTCCTTTGTTCCAGGGAATCAACCTTCCTAAAATCTTCACCCCCCCACCACCTCACCACCTCCAGAATGAAGGTCCTGAGGACTCTGTGATATCACTCTGAATGGTCTTCAGGATCTGTTCCCGAGATCGCCAGTATTGGGTGGGCCCAGAACTTGGGTTCAAGTTTAGTACTGCCATTAACAAGCTGTGCTTCATTGGACACGTGTGTTCACCTGTCTGGCCCAGTGTGCTCATGTGTGAAATGTTCAGACTAGAGCTTCTCCGAGGTCACTTCCAATTACATAGTATTTTGATAATGACTTGGAGAGTCATTGAGGGACATGTATTAATTTTGTATCTTATGGTTGTCACTAGATCTCTCTGAATCCTTCTGGGTCTTTCTGGAATTGTACCATTCTCAATTAAGAAAACCTGATCTTAGACCCCTAAGGAAGCATTACACCCTACTATTCTCCCTCATCCCACGTCCACCCAAGATCTTCCTTTTCCCAGCAATCACAATCATACACATGGAACCTTTGCTTCCATGCTCCTGACTCTCCTTTGGGTACGATTCCTCAGGTTCCTACTTGAAGACCTTCACTAACAGCCCTGGTAAGTTCTCAGCCAGAGGTTCTCTGAATAATAATTCGGGGGGTTGGAGAGTTCACAGCAGTGGTTAAGACAAGCACGTAATTTGCAGTCAGTCTGCAGGAGCAAAGGTCCCACTTAACCATTTTACCAGCTACCAGTTATTTTATCACTATAAGGTGCCACTTCCTCAGTTATAAAATATTCATAAAAAGTAGAGCATCCTGCAAATACTTATTAAGTGGATTAAGTGGAATTGGACGTCTAAAATACTTGGCCCAGTTCCTGTTACATAGTAAGTGCTTAGTAAATGTTAGCTACTATATTTATAATTGACAGGCCTGGGCATGGCATAGAGGGGGTGTTCTAGGGGATGGGAATGGGGATTTGGGATTTGTGCCATACTCAAATGGCTTCATGATGGGGGGAAGTCACAGCCTGCTCAGGCCACAGGTGGTCTGTAAGGTCCCTCAGAGATACATGTGCCTTCAATCCCTCACAGCCTTTTGGGGAGAGAAAATAGTTATTCTTTGCATCTATAAAAGAGATAAGAGCGAGCACTCAGACCAGCTCACTCACCAGGTCTGGGGCAGGGGCTGGGATAGGACAAAACTCTGAAATGTTGAAGCCCTGTGATGCTACTCAGCTCAGCCCTGTTATCTGTAGCTGTGTTGGTGCCCTCCAACATGAAGGCTCAAAATTTTGGATATTTTTAGCTTGACCCTAAGATTTTCTGTGTTAGTAGAAAAGTACTCCAAAGAAAAAGAGTACACTGGGATGAATGCCTCTTCTACCCCATACATTTTTTACAGTAGGAACTTATCTACTGTCTTTGTTTCTCTGAAGCCCTACACAGAGCTTGAAACATAGAAAGAGCTTGATAAATGTTTATTAGCTGTGTGGATCAATCAAGCAGCAATAAATGTTTGTGGGGCATCTACTACGTGGTTGACATTGAGGTGGTTACAGCAAGGTACACACCAGAAGAATGCAACACAGTGCATAACTAGGGAGAATCAATCAAGTTAAAAAGTTAAGATCCTGACATGAAAAGTCAGCTAGCCATGTAAGGCAGTCACTGCTGTGGCCAGAGACTCGTAGTAAGTCCCTGGGTGGAAGAGCTGCCTTTGACTGCCCACACAGGGGCTGGGGAGATTCTCTTTAGCCTCATCTGGACTCTAGAGTGGAAGAGAATTCCCACTGAGCCACGGGCAACCTCTGGAAAAAGAGAGGCAGTCTGAGGATCTATGCATCCATCTCAAGTGATGGAAGCCATTTAACCCCTTAGGGCTTCATTTCTTCATCTTAAAAAGAGAACGTTGGAGTAGATCATCTCTAAAAACCCACCCACCTTTCACAGAATGTGGTTCTATGTTTGTTTGTGACACAGATGCTGTATCAAAGAAAACAATATACACATACGTCACAGTTTCAAGAGACGCCCAGCCAGCAGAGTCCAGAATCTACGATGAAATCCCCCAGTCCAAGGTGAGCCGGTGCTACCCATGGACACCCCTGTCCCTATCATCACCAGGCTGGGGAGTCACAGGCAGCCATTGCTTTCTACTTGCTGTTGTCTAGAGTGCAGCCACCGCAAGAGTCTGGAGGGTCCAACCCAGAAATACCATGTCAGGGAAATGATGCCAAAAATCTTTTTATGAGGACGGGAACGTGGCCGATTGTCACCCCATGGCAGCCTCCATGGGTTGCAGCCATGAGCTCCCGCAGAGGACCTGGCTCCAGGCTGGATGAGAGTCAGGACTAGGAGCCGAGCATGCCCTAGAGGGGCCGCACAACAAGGGAGCCCTGGTGTGAGGTGGGGGCTGTTGTGTGACTATTCACATGGTGAAGGTTGCTAAGGGGGCTTCGAGGCCACAGAACTGACAGAGAGACCCCCTTGGACTGCACTTCCTGGTCTAGCAGCAGCAGCAGGTAGCTTTCCTCAGACTCGGTCACTCTGTCCTACACCCCTCCTCCCACCTGCCTGCCCCTCCCTCACCCCCACCCTGGATCACCTTCCTCTATGCTCCCACCCACCTGCTTCCCTGAAGTCTGCAAGGAGTGAGGGGAAATGGGATCTGCCTGGTCCGTCTAGCACTGTGCGTTGACTGACAGGTGGGTGCATTGACTGACTGCCTCTTTCCACAGAGGCGTGGAAAGCTAAAATGCTCACGGAGCGAGACTCAGTCTAAACCACACAGATCCATCCTCTTGGCTCCTGAGGTTTTGTGGCCCCCAGGCCCTACCCACCCACTCCTGGCCCTGATCCTCTCTGAAGCTGGATGGATCCAGCGCTGAGGCCAGGGGAGGTCCCACCCAGTAAAGTAGGGACAGGGAGGGCTCGGGTGGGGCAGGATTAGAAAGGGGCACTCCTGCTGTTGGGCCTGGGCTCCCTGACTGAGGGAAACGTGGGTGTTTTCCAGGTACCGCCCTCCAAGGAAGAGCCAGTGAACACGGTCTATTCCATTCTGCAGTTCTCTGATAAGGTCAATCCTTTCTGGCTTTTTATCCCTGTTTTCATATCTGCCCAGCCATTCTGGTGTACCCAGGCCATCCAACCAGGGGCCAGCTGGCTCCCTTGGGACTCTTCTCCGTACTTTGCAGGAGTAACTACCTAGAGCTTTGGTCTACAGCTGCTTCTGCACACGCACAGAGCCCCGCTCCCCAGGTCCATGGCCATCTACAAAGTGATGGACTTGGGATGCTGATCCACCTTTCCCATGGGGAAGCCCCCAGGCCTCTGACTGCAGTATGGGAATTCCCACCCCTGTAACAGCCAGGGCCACTGCCAGCTCAGTGTGAAAATTAGAAAACAGGTGCCTCCCCGTCGTAAGTCACAGGCTCACATCCGGCGCCCCAGTCAGCAAATGGGACAGAAGCTGAATTTCAGTTCCCATTCGCTCCCTCAGCTGCCCTTTTACTGCACGTGGCCTGCACAACCATTTGTAGTGGTCTAGTGACACAATTCCTTGTGCCTTATGTCCTTCTCTGCACTGTGCAAAGCCCTGTGACAGGACTTTAAGTTTTTTGGGGCTCTAGAGAGGGATTGTCACTATCTGAAAGTCCTCACTTCTACTACAGTCAGGACAGCTTTGGGGTCACTTGAAGTATCAGATGTTTTGCAAGCACTCCTGTTTAATGGCTGAGCTACCAGGCAGGAAGCTGAAATGGGTAAGAGTTAAGAGTTGATTCTGTAAGGCAACAGGGAGGACATCTATGAGATGACAGGCAGGGCAGTGCCACTTCTTTTTAAGGGGACTCAAAGCACAGAGTAGTTTGAATGTCAAGATAAGCCAAAAGCACTGGAGAGCCAGACCAAAGGACCTGTACTTCTACAGTGATCAGGAGAGGAGGGGAGGGGAAGGGAAAGAAGTGGAGAGGGGAAGGGGAAAGAGAAGCTAGAAGTGAGGGCAGGGTGCCCAGCGTGTTTGCACCAGGATTTGAAGGCAGTGCGAAGAAGAAGAGTAGCCTACTTCCCAGCTGGTGGACAGAGAAGGAGATAACATCTGAGGAGTTAATCACGGAGTCCTAGATTGAGAGATCCCAAAGCAAATTCTTACAGGCAAGTTGGGTGGCAATTATTCATCAGTCAGTGTTTAATTTAAACCTAAGACTCCTCAAGCCAATGAGACAGCTGTTTGCAGCTCTCTAAATGCCTAGAGCACTTGACATGCTAGTGGCGACCAGGCATTAGTGATGAATCATCACTGTGTATAGGAAGTGGAGTTATTGGGATGCAAAAAGAACTAGGGCTTAACTAGAAGCAAGGAATTCAAGTAGTTTGAGCCTGGGTGTTGCCTCAAGCCTATAATCGAAACCAATGCCAAATACCCCTGCCCGCATTCCTTTCTACTGCCCTTTTCTGTTAGTTATCCAGAGGCTCCCAACTAGGTGGCTGGAGCAGAGGCTAGGGACTCAGCAAAAGACAAGGCCCTGCTCCCCAAGATTTCTCCAGCACTGGGCAAATCTAAGGCATCCCTCATGCCATTTGCTTAACTCTCCTGGAAACCTCACTGGATTGGCGTTGCCCAGCGGCAGCTTTCAGTGAACAAGCTCTGACATATCCCTCTCATGCACAGATGGGAAAAACCAGCACACAGGACAGCAAACCTCTGGAAACTTCAAGCTATGCAATTGTGATCTAGGCTGCCAGACAGAGTTCTCCCTCTGGAAACTGAGACACAACCACCAATACTGGCAGGTGCCCCGGACCCAGCCCTTCTCTGCCCAGCTCTTGTTGGAAGATTGCAAATCACCACATCCCAACATGTAAGCAAAGCAGGAAAACCTCTGTTGCTGGACATAGCTTGTGCCTAGATGGACAGAAGGATGCATGTCCTTTCTGAAATGACTCCCTTATGGATGAACGACAAAGCAGGTTCCCTAGTACAGTGGTCCCCAAACTTCTTCACAACATAGCACATGCAGAAAATAATATTTTTATATAGCACACTGGGATAGAAAAAAAATCAAGATTGCTGACATCTGGAGGCTGCATATGACTGGAGGCTTCTCATGACTGGAAGTGACAACCCTGCCTGGCAAGGAGGGGATCAATATTTTGCACACCTATAATAAGCCATGGCACATCAGCTAGAATGCTCTGCTCACACTCAATATATGTAAGTAGTCCTGGTGCACGGGCTCCACCAGTCCCTACGGCACCTTGAGCAAATTAACACTTTTGTTCAAGGCAGGTGCAGCCCGGGTGCATGACTTAGAGAGCAGAGTGTGGGCTGCACATCATCCCCCACCCACGCCTTTGCCTGAGAACCTTTGTGCAGGGTACAACTGGCTCAACCAGCCCAAACACAGATGACCATCCTGTGTGGAGGAGGCTGCCAGAGTTGTGGCTGTCAGCCATGCGGACACACTCCCCAAATGCAGTGTTGGAAAATGCTCTTTCTGTGGAGTCTAGACTGCTGGGGTACTTTTCTTTGGGTTCTACTTCAGAAGCCTCATAGGACTTTCTTTCTGGCCAAGCTTTCCTTCCGAATCACTCCAAGCAGCCTCAGCAAGAAGCAGCAGCCGGGCCCAGTACCCCCACTCTCCTGAAGGAATGCCCAGCTATATTTCCGGAACTTCAGGGGAACTGGGTGTAACCCAACCATCAAAAACAGAGACCTTGAATGAAGCAGAGTCATTCTCCAGAGGGAACTTTGGAGATGATGGTGCAGATGATGAAACTGGGTTCACCTCAGTTCCTAGGGTTCAGCTCAGAGAGCCGTGGGGTTTAAACTGAGGCTGAGTGCCCCCACTCTGACACCCCCAGCAAACATACAGCCAGCCAGGTTACAAGGGCATCAACTCTCAGCAACGAGGAAGAATCCCCCGCGGTTGAGCAGGACATTCACATGATCGTTTGAGGAAATATTTTTCTTATGTGTTAGCAAACAAAACCAGCTAATTCCTAACCCCCCATGAACGATCCCAGGCTAAACAGCAGAAATGAGCTGCATTTAGGCAGAATGGAGGAATCAGTCCCAGTGAATGGATCCCTAGACCCAACTAGCACTGACTGCCATCAGCATTATATTGGGGGCTGCAAGGCTCCAAAGTATAAGATGTACATAATGTCTGCCCTTGCCTAGCTGAGGAGACGATTCCAGCACAGACACTACAGTTAAATCCTGAACTGCAGCTGCAAGCAGTGGCATGAGCTAGAACAGTCAGAAAAGACCTTATGGGAGAGGGAGCTGAAGCTGGGCCTTGAAGGATGGATGGAATTTGGATAGAGAAGGAGGAGCACAGAAGACCTCCATGTGAGAGAAGCATGAAAATGCGCAGAGGCCGGGATCTGTGGGGTGTGTTCAGAGCGCCTCCCCAGATACACCATGCGTGCTCAGGGTCCCTTGCCTATGCGTAGCAAAGTGCTCGGCACAGGGGGACCCCAACCACTGTGCATCCACACATCCTTCAATGCCCACCTCAAATGGCACCTCCTCTGTGAAGCTTTCCCTGGTATTAATAGTCAAAATTAACCATGGCTCTTTTTGCACTCCTTTTTATCCTTTGATCCTTCTATTGCTATAACTCATTTCATTCTGCCTTACAGCAGAGATAATTATTTATTTTCCTCACTACATTGTACACTAATTACTGGCAAGATCCATGATGTATTCATTGCTCTAGTCACCTCTGTATCCACCACCATCCAACATAGTGCCGTGTATCCTTTGTGTGAGCAACAAGTGCAGTCGAATAGGATTGAAAGTGACCAGCCAGCTCGAATAGAAGGTCTGTTCAGTCTTCAGCGAACTTGGAATGGGCCAGCGCACAGGAATTCTTAAGGTGACCACCCTGCTCTTATCTCTCATGCTTCTTTTTTATGTATCTTCTGATTCATGAAGATGCAAGTTACCCCTCCCCTAGGGCTCAGCTCTCAGATTTTCCTTCTGTAAAATGAATATGATCTTATTTTCCCCTTCACAGTTTTCCACACGAACAAGATTGTGACCAACAGGTTTATAAAATCAAAGTATTCTTTTAATGGAACAGGATCTTGAGTCAGACCAAGACGTGCCAATTTTTTCAAATGTGCATAGAAACTGAAATCTCAGGGACAGTGCCCTCTAGTGGAAAGGACCAGTAAGCCAGGACAGTCCCTCTTGTGTCGCTCGCACCTTGCGCTTCACGTGGGGACTCAACAGAGAAAACGAGGAATGTTGCAGCTCGTGCTCCTCAGAAGAAGCAAGTGAAGCTGGTTTAAAAATGCGACTTTTAAAAACATCTATAAAGCACTCCAAATGACACAGCCTACATGAGGCGAGCTTGGCTGGGCCAGCTTGGAAACTGGACGTAGGCAGGAAAGAGCCTGGCTCATCTCGGTGGTGTCCACAGAGAGCCCTTCTCAGGTTCTGCCTGGAGAGAAGTGACCAGGCTCTATTTCCTTCCAGATTCATTACTTTTCTTCTGTTTGACTTTCCTCTGATTTTCCTTGGTTTATTTAATTTCCTCAAGAATAATTAGTGACGGTCTCTAGTGGTTGTAAAATGAAGCTTGAAAAACAAAGACAATAAGAGGAAGTATAATGAGTGGTCACAAACATGGCCTCTGACAGTAGAGTGCCTGGGTCTGAATCCTAGTTTCTTAGCTATGTGACCTTGGGCAAGTTACTTTAACCTCTCTGTGCCTTGGGATGCCCATCTATAAAATGGGGATAATATTAGTTCCTTACCTGTAGGGTTGATGTGGGGATTAAAAGAGGCATTGCTCATGCAAGAATAGGCCGGCACATGGTAAAGCCTTGGATTATTTTACGAGCTGTTCTTACGGGCCTGAAACCTTCCTAAGATGCTAATCCAAACTTATGAAATTAGCTTCTTACAACAGAAATGCTGCTGATATTATGGTAAATTAATGTTGTATATCAAACATTTAACTCTCCTCCCTCCTAACCCAGATCTATTGTAATATACACGATGTCTGTCCCTGAGTTATTAACATACCACACTCTAATTACCTGATACTATACGTGTCTCCCAAGCCAGAGTGAGAGAACAGGGGATATTTCTAAATAATAATAATAATAACAGAAATGGAAAGCTCCTTGGGGGCAAAGAGTGGGTAATAATTCATTGAGGGTTTACTTGGTATTCCAACTGCTACACTAGATGCTTTATACATTATTGGCAATATTCACAACAGCCCTGTAAAGTAGAAATTAATTCTTCTAGTTAACATTAAGGCTGTGCAATGAATACCTGGCAAGTAACTTTCTAATTAATATGGAATCTAGAAAGGCAAGGAATTCAGCAGTGTAAATATGAATACCTTAGCAAAGGCAGGAAGCTGCAAAGACAGGATTTGAACTCAAGACTTCTTGTCACCAAGGGCCATGCACTTGCATTCTGCCATGCTGCGTCTCTTTACCTGCTGTGGATTCCCAACACCTAGGACTTGGCCTCAGGTGTAGCACACACCTGGCACTTTGCTTGACACATATTAGGTGGACCACAAATAGCTGTTGAATGAATACTTGCATATACTAATATTTAAAGGTATTAAAAATAGCTCAAAGTAAATATATTTGTATATTAATTCTGTATCATCCATAAATTTTACCTTGTAAGTGCCTAAGAAATGGGATTAATGGCTCCATTTATTATATAGGTAAACACAATAAATATTATTTTATATTGCATCTATTCTTTTTTGTGTCTTACTTTATTTTTCAAGTTCAGAAGAAATCAAGTAAGTAGTTGTAACAGCAAACAGACTATTCTGAGACAGTCAACATGATAAAAGTCCCATGCAGTCTGAAAACCCAGGCCCTGAGTAGACACAAAGAGACTTCAAAGGAGAAAGAAAGTCTGATGTGAGAGAGATGATTGGGGCCCTGGGAGGAGACTGAGAAGCTAAAGACAGGGAGGTCTAATACCACAAACAGCAAGAAAGAGGGCAGCAGAGGTGCCTGGCTACAGATGGAGAGGAGAGTTCTGCCTTGAGCAACCTAGAGACAGGAAAATTGGGCACTGAAATCACAGGCGTTGGGTGCCATCTCCGTCCAGGGCAGGAGCTTTGTCTACCCATCTGTTCACTCACAGTGCTGCATCACAGGAGATTTTTATTAAGCCTCGCAGAGCTTAATAAATATTTGTTCAACTGAATTCACATTAGGACCCAGACATCAGGAGAGAAAGGGGGGTCCTGGAAACCACTTTCAGAGTCTGAGTCTAGGGAATTTGGAGTAGGGATTGTCTGTGTCACCATAGTGCCACTTGGAGGTAAGGTATACAAAGACTGGGCTTTTAAATGAGGAGAATGAGGAGATCCCTCAGACCCATAGATGCAGGGCCTCAGGATGTTTTTTAAAACCCTGAAGGGGAAATGACTTGCTAAGAGGTGATGCGTGAGATAGCAAATGGAAGCTTGCAGGTCTGAGTCAAACCACTTCCTCTACTCCCTGCTTATCGAAGAACCCCACCTCCTCTGTTCTGAGCCACTCTTTGCAGATGAGCCTGGTCTCCCAGCTCCCCCAGCTATATCTCTTCCTCCTTTTCGTCTGAGGCAGAAAGTGACTGCTACCCAGGAAGAATTTCAGATCCTGTGTAGAAAAACTGTAAGCAGATACAGCAACCACTTGAGAAAATAATAAAAAAAAAAATAGTGGTGTTTCTCCAGTGTGCTCTCTGAGGTTTGGCACATTTCATTTCATCTACCAATTAGCCCTAGGACTCTCCCTCTGCCTGACATCACCTCCCCTTCCTGAGCCTTTCCACCTGTAATATACAACTTCCTCTGGTCAACGCACACTCATTTCTCCAGTCTCAGCTCACATGTCCCTTCCTAGGAGAAGTCTTCCCTGCTCTTCCAGACCATATACAATGCCCATATTTTGCTCTTGCTGTACAGTATCTTTCCTTCATAGAAGTTTTCCAATTTTGTCTTTAAATTTTTCTCCCTGTGATTGATTAATGACTCTCTTCCTCCACTGGGCTATGAGCTCCATCAGGACACAGACCATATCTAGTTTTGCCATTGTGGATACCATTTGTATCCACAGTGCCTGATCCTGTGCAAGTTACAGAGGAAGTCCTCAACATATAATATTTTGTTTGATTCTTGAAGATGCAACAGTTTGTGCAGCCTTTAACTGCATTACCTGAGATGTGACAATCCTTCGGCATGTGTCTCAATGACAAAGCTAGACATCGTTCTCTTTATTCCTCAGTATTTTCCCTAAATAGATTCTATAGGCTGGACACAGTGGCTAACACCTGTAATCCCAACACTTTGGGAGGGTGAGGTGGGAGGATTACCAGGAGTTCAAGACCAGCTTAGGCAACATAGCAAGACCCAGCACGGTGTTGCATGCCTGTAGTCCCAGCTATTCAGGAGGCTGGGGCAGGAGGATCACTTGAGCCCAGGAGTTGGAGACTACAGTGAGCTATGATCGCATCACTGTACTCCAGCCTGGCAATAGAGTGAGATTTTGTCTCAAAAAATAATAATAATAAGATTCTATAAACCCTTGGTTGGAAATGTGGTAGAAAAATATTAATTTTACTTCCTATGCAAGAAACAAGTGTTAACACAGTAGAACTAAAACTGTTATCCTTTGAAAAATATGCTTACAAGACTGGCCCTTGGCTGGTGTCTGGGAACTTGGATTTGGGGAGGGTTCCTACTATTTCCTAATAAGAATGGCTCACACGGTACCCAAACTGCTTGCACAACAATTAGGTTTGTGCTGAAAAATTGCTTTCTTCTTGGATTCTGGAATTTTGGTACATGCTAGGCAGGGTGCCTACATCACTGACTGTGGAGCCTAGACTCCTAGGCTCTGGGAAGCTTCCTTGGTAGATAACATTTCAAACGTGTTGTCACAGCACGTTGTTAAAGGAATTAAGCACGGCCTGTGTGACTCCACTAAGAGAGGACTCCTGGAAGCTTGCACCTGATTTCCTCTAGACTTTTCCCTATGTACCCTTTTCCTTCCACTGATTTTGTTTTATATCCATTCACTACAATAAATCATAGCCATGAGTATGGCTATATGCCGAGTCCTGTGAGTCCTCCAGTGAATCAACAAACCTGGAGTGGTCTTGAAAACCCCTAACACAACTCCTGAAAGTTTCTGCAATCTATCTACTTCTCTTCTTTGACCACTAGCTCCAGTAGTCTAAGTCATCATCATCTCCTACCCAAGCAATAGCACTTTACCTCCTGCAGTCATGCTTGCTCCAGTCTAATCGATTCTCTAACCACAACCTCAGTGATCTTCCCAAAGCGCCAATATGGTTATGTTGCCCATGCTAATGTCATCTGGTGGTAGAAAGAATCAATGGAATGCTCCAGCATATGGCTTTATATCTGTAATAATTCATAAGTTGAAAGTTTGTAATTAGAAAGCTGCTTTTATCAGAGAAAAATGGAGAAGGTATTCAGGGATCTAATTCCCAAAAGTGTACCAAGCCTAGACAATCTTAGGGATGAGTTCTACCACTTACAACGAAAGGACGATTTTCACATCACTTTAACGTCCCAAAGCATGGAAAACAGTGGGAAGCTTTCAAATTCATTTAACACTGTAATACAACACTGACTTCAGAGCTAGTTGAAGATGACCCTTCAAAAAGAGATAAATAGACCAGAGGTTAGCAAATCATGGCCTGTGACTGAATCCAGCCAGCCACCTGCTTTTTTGTGACCTGTGGACAAAGAATAGTTCTTACACTTTTAAATGGTTGAAAAAATTCAAAAGAAGAATAACATTTTGATGTGTGTTAAAATTATATGAAATTTAAATTTCAGTGTCCATAAATAAAGTTTCATTGGAATACAGCGAACACTCATTCTTTTATTTATTGATTATGGCTGTTTTCATGCCACAACAGCAAAGTTGAGCATGGTACACAAATAGTATGGTACACAAAATATTCACCATCTCGAACTTCACAGAAAAATCTGCCACATCCTGATATAGACCAATCTCACTTATAAATGTTAAAAACCTCAATTTAAACTTTAGCAAATTGAACCAAGCAGTGCTTTAAAAGAAAAAAATGCAACAAGTAGGATTTATCCTCAGAATGTAAGAATTTATCTTTAAGAAACCGTCTATTGTAATTTGCCATTTAAACAGATTAAAGGAGAGGGAGAAAAAACATAATCATCTGGACATATTCCACAAGATATAGTTGATAAAATTCAACACCCATGACTGATTAAAAACAAAATTACTAGCAAGCTAAAAATAGAAAGTGTTTCAGTCAATGTCCAGTTAGGAAAACCGTAACCATGTTAAATACGGCAAACTCAGCAAAGTGAATACGGGAAACTAATTACAAAAGTGATGAAGGAATAAAAATAAGGAAGCTGAGGTCACCAAACAATAATTCTGGGAAGTTGCTATCACTCTCAAGGAAATTTGTCTTTGGAACCAATGCTGCTGCCTTGCAGGATTCCGGGAGTTTACAGTCCCATCAAAATTATAAGAGCCTGGGAGACAAAAGTCAACCACCACTGCAGCTGCCACCATCAAAAAGTCTCAGCCCACAGACACCACATTGCCAAGACTCCTGGTATGCTTGCTGGCTCTGCACAACTAGACCAGGAACCCTGCAGCTGGACCATCTGCTGCTGTTGCTGCCGCTATTGAAGACATCACTAGAAACCAAGATTAAGAGGAAAACATCATTTCTTCCTTCCTCCTAGCTTTCACCAGTAGCTCCCATTGATAAAATCTAATCAGAAGCCAACTGGCAAAGGAAACATAAATGCAGTCTGCAGGCTTCCAACCCTCTGAGAAACAGAGAAAAGCACAGAAGGGTGGGAATAGAGCTGAGAAGGAGACAAATTCCTAGAAACATATAATCCAAAAGACTGAATCACGAAAAAATAGAAAATCTGACTAGACCTATAACAACTAAGAATATTAAATCAGTAATCAAAAGCTTCCCAACAAAGAAAAGTCCTGGACCAGATAGCTCTACGAGTCACCAAACATTTTTAAAAAATTTAACGACAATCCTTCTCAAACTCCTCCAAAAATTGAAGAGGAATATATTAGTCCACTCAGTCTGCCATAACAAAATACTACAGACTGGGTAGCTTAAACAAATGAAATTTGTTTCTCGTAATTCTGGAGGCTGGGGTGCTCAAGATCAAGGTGCCAGCCCCTTTGGTTCCTGGTGAAGCTCTTTCTGGATAGTAGTTGGCCACCTTCTCAATACATCCTCACATGGTGGAGAAAAAGGGAGAGCTCTGGTCTCTCTTTCTCTTTTTATAAGGGCACTAATCCCATAACGAGGGTCCCATCTTCATGAGCTCAGCTAATTAGCTCCCAAAGCCTCCACCTCCAAATACCATCACATTGGGGGTTAGGGCTTCAACATGTGAATTTGGAGGAGCACAAACATGCAGTCCTTAATAAGGAGGGACCACTTTCTAACCCATTCTATAAGGCCAGCATTACCCTGATACCAAAGCCAGATGAAGACACTAAAAGAAAATAAAGCTACAGATTGATATAAAAATGTTCACAAAATAAAGTAGCAAACCAAATTCAGAAGCCTATTAAGAAGATTATATATCATGATCTAGTGGAATTTATTCTTGGACTGCAAGGATAATTCAACATACAAAAATCAATCAATGTAATACACCACATTAACAGAATGAAGGGAAAAAACACCTGATTATCTTAGTTGATACAGAAAAAGCATTGGGCAAAATCCAACCTATTTTCATGATAAAAATATCCCACAAACTAGTAATAGAAGAAAACTTTCTCAACATAATAAAGGCCATATACAAAAAATCCACAGCTAACATCATACTCGAAGGTGAAAGACTAAAAGCTTTTCTTCTACTAACAGGAGGAAGACAAGATGCTCACTTTCACCACTTCTATTCAATGTAGTATTAGAAGCTCTAGCCAGAACAATTAGACAAGAAGAAGAAATATTAATAAACAATATCTCAATTGAAAAGGAAGAAGCAAAATGATCTTTGTTCACAGACGACATACTCTTACATGTAGAAAATCCTAAAGGTTACACACACACAGACACACACACACACACACAGTTAGAGCTAATTAAAAACTCAGCAAAGTTGCAGAATACAAAATTAACACACAAAAATCAGTCATATTTCTATAAACTAATAATAAACAGAGAGGCAATTGAAGAAAAAAAAAACAATTCCACTTACAGTAACATCAAAAAGAATAAAATAGGTAGGAAGAAACTTAACCAAGGAGGCAAAAGACACTGAAAGCTACCAGACATTGAAGAAAGAAATTATAGAAGACAAATAAATGGAAAGGCATCTCATGTTGATGGACTGAAAGACTTCATATTGTTAAGATGACAATACTATTCAAAGCAATCTACAGATTCAATGCAATCCCTATCAAAATCCCAAGGAGGTTTTTGCAGAAATAGAAAACTGATATTAAAATATATATCAAATCTGAACATACTTCAAATAGCCAAAACAATCTCTAAAAATAACAAAGTTCACACTTTCTGATTTCAAACCTTACTACAAAGGTACAGTAATCAAAACAGTGTGGTATTGGCTGAGGTCACCAAACAATAATTCTGGACATACAGACCATTGGACATACAGACCAATGGAATAGAATAGAGAGCCTAGAAATAAACCCTTTAATATGTGGTCAAATGATTCTTGACAAGGATGCTGAGAGCCCTTAATGAGGGTAAGGACAGTTTTTTCAACAGCTGGTGCTAGGACAACTGGATAGCCACATGTAAAAAATGAACTTGGACCCCTACCACATACCATATATAAAAATTAACTGAAATTGGATCAAACACTTAACTGTAAGAGTTAAAACTGTAAAACTCTTAGAAGAAAACAAAGAAAATCTTAATGACATTGGATTCAGCAATTTCTTGAATATGATACTAAAAACACAGGCAAAAAAAGAAAAAATAGATAAGCTGGACTTCATTAAAATAAAAAATGTTAGTGCATCAAAAATCACTTTCAAGAGCATGGGAAGGCAACACACAGAATGGGAGAGCATATTTGCAAATCGAATACCTGATAGGGATCAATATCTAGAATATATAAAGAACTCCCACAACTCAACAAAAAATGTAAATAATCCAATTTAAAAATGGGCAAAGGCCTTAGACATTACTCCAAAGAAGGTATGCAAATGGCAAATAAGCACACAAAAAGATGCTCAATATTACTAGCCATTAGGGAAATACAAACCCAAATCACAGTGGGATACTATTTCATACTCATTAGGATAGTGATTACCAAAAAACGAAAAATAACAAATGTTGGCAAGGACGTGGAAAAATTGGAACTCTTGTTCCAATTCCAGGTTAGAATGTAAAATGGTGAAGCCACTATGGAAAATAGTTTGGCAGTTCCCCAAATGTAAACATAAAGTTACCATATGATCCAGCAATTTCACTTCTAAGTGAACACAAGGAAATAGATACCTATATGTCAATGTTCATAGCAGCATTATTTACAATAACCAAAAGGTAGAAACAACCCAAGTGTCCATCAACAGATGAATGGATAAACAAATGTGGTATATACATACAATTGAATATTATTCAGTCAGTCACAAAAAGGAATGAAGTTCTGTATATGCCATAACACAAACCTTGAACACATTATGCCAAGTGAATAAGCCAGACACAAATGCACGAATATTGCATGATTCCACTTACAGGAGGCACCTACAAGAGGCAAATTCATAGAAACAGAAAGTATTAATAGATTAGACGTTGCCAGGACCTGGAGGGAAAGGGAATGGTCAGTCATTGTTTAATGATCACAGTTTTCTGTTTGCGATAATGAAAAGGTTTTGGAAATAGATAGTATTGATGATTACAAAACATTGTGAATATAATTAATGCACTGAATTGTATGCTTAAAAATGGTTAAAATGATAAATTTTAGGTTACATAACCACAATATATAAGTTAGGTTATTTTACCACAATGAAATAATTTCCCCCAAATGAAAAAAGTATGTAGATAGAAAGTGAAAATTCTAGCTGACATTGCACAGTTAAGATTTTTGTACTTGGCTCAGAAAAAGTAAACAAAATGATAATAAATTTTTAAATTAGGATTTTTAATGTCAGGGAAAGAAGTTCTCACCACGCCTCTGAGAGGAAGGGGAAGTCTTAGTAAGTACTCAGTAAGTACTTTCAATCTGTGACAGAATGGCAACGACGTGGACTGTCTCAAGCTCCCCAGACCCGGTCTCCACCGCTGAGAGCATGTTCTGGCTGTTCCGATCTCTCCTGCTTGTCTTCTGCCTCGGCCCAGGTAAATGTTGACACGGACCTCGGTAGTCACTGAGTGACTCCCTGGTTTTGTGTGTCTTGCTCAATCTAAACTACCTCTACACAACTGTCTGGCGCTCTGCCAAGGGATGGGGGGGCGGATGGAGGAGCTGGGGGGCCTCACAGCAGTGCCTAATAAACTACTGCTTCCTCTTAACTTTGAATGCTGGAACCTGAGACGGTTCACAGGGAACAACTCCAACTGGGTCTGCATGTAAGAGAATTATTTATTGGAGCACGGAAAATGAACTTTTGTAAAACCAGACTGTGGTTTATGACCGGCGTATTGTGGTATTCAGGATGCTAAGATGAGGAAAATGAGTCCTCATGCCAGTTTAGCTACTTTCTTACCATGTAACCTCAGGGAGGTAACTTATGCTTCCCGAGCCTATCATCTAAAATGCTAAAAACCTACAAAATTTCTGGGCTCGACCAAAAACACTAGAAATAGTCTTCTTGTCTTTTGCTAACTGTGAAAAAAATAGGTCTTCAGCTCCCCGTTCCTTTGAAGCAAATCAGGGCTAGCCAGTACAGCGATGCTTTATATATTACAGTGAGAAAGGAATGAACTGACCAGCTAGCTTCTTGTTCCCTGCTGTCCATTACATGGAGGACATGAAGGTTTGTATCATGTTTGGGGAACCACAGGTGGTCCACTAGGGCCACAGTATAGCATTCAGAGACAGAGGGGGCAGGAGATCAGACAAGAAAGCTAGCACTGCCTGGCCCAGGGTAGGTGATAAAAATAGCTAGCATTCACTGAGTGGTTATTCTATTTCAAGGACTGCACCAGGTGCTGTACATGCATTACAGGTCTCAAGACAATTCTATGAATTTATACTATTATTATTTCCATTTTAAAATAAGAATTGTCTACGGCCATACCACCCTGAATGTGCCCAATCTTGTCTAAATGAAGAACTGAGGCTAAGATAATTTAAATAACATCCCCAGATTTCATTAGCCAGCATGTGGCAAGCTCTTGCAATAGTTCTGAGAAATGATGACAGCTGAACAAACGGGGCAGCAGCGCAAGAGAAAGAAGAGACTGAAGCAAGAGATGCCTTCGATACAGAGCTAACTAGATTGATTCTCAATAGGAACCGGAGAAAGGGGGATTCATTCAGCCAGTCAATAAATATTCACCAAGCACCTACTGGATGTCTGACACTGTTCTAGTTTCGGGGATATCTCATGAACAAAGCAGGCAAAAATGCCTGTTCTTGTGAAGTTAACATTTTAGCAAGGGAGACAAACTATAAACGAGATAAATAAGTAAAATAGTATATTGGGTAGTGATAGGGAAGAATTGATAAGGAAGAAATAAATCAAGCAGGGAAAGGAGACATGAAATATGGTGAAGAGGACAGTCAAATTTCAGATAGGATAGCCTAAGAAGGGGACAAAATTGGGAGATGGAGAGCAGCCACTGGGAGGAAAGCGAGTTCAATTCTGGTCCTACTGATTTTAAGACGGCAGGGTGATATCCAAGAGGAGGTTTCTTGAAAGCAGCTGGAAATTTAAGACAAGGGGTGAAGCTGGAGACTTGACAGTCAACAACATAGAGATAACAAATGAAGCTAAGGAGAAAGGTGGAAAGAGGACAGAACTTTGGGGAATATATATAAGATGCAGAAAGAAGGAGCATTCCACAACCTAGCAATAGTGAATTGTGCTCTAATGGCAGGGATCATTTTGCTCAGGAATCTTGTTGGCTTGACTTCCTAGGCTACGTGTCCACATGTCTGGAGCACCTCCTCTTTGACCACAAGTACTGGCTCAACTGCAGATTGGTGGAGGACACAGAGATCCAAGTGTCCGTAGATGAGAAACACCTGGAAACAATCCACCTGGGACTCCTGATACAGGAAGGTGAGCAGGTGTGGGGCTGGGGCTGGGGTCTTATCTGGATATTTGCTATCCGAGGCCCTGAAATAAGTAGGATACAAAAGGAGGCAAAGGTCATTCAAATGAAATTGTCACCAATGAACTCACTTATTATAATAGTACTCCGAACATTCCTCTCAATTCAACACTGACATCACGGGAACGGGTGTGTTGGTCAGTCTCACTGAGTGATGTTACAACTGCCTGGGATGTTACAAAGATGCTCATGCCAGATGCCCGTGTCAATTAATGCCTAGGCCTGTTAACTCTCTGGGGGTGGGGGCCCAAGCATTGTCATGGTTTGGAAAGTTTCCCACATAATTGTAATATGTATCTAAGATTGAAAAACACTTCTCTAAACATGTGATATAATTTGATTGTAAAATAAACATGCAAATTTTGCAAAACTTGAAGTATGTCATGAAATCGAGGAAAGTGATGTTGAGGAACCCCCCCTTTCAGCATCCCCCAATCTGTTTATAAGTGAGGATCCCAACAAGGTCACCACCCATCAATTAGCAACCGAGCTGGACAAGCCCAATGACATAATAGACACATTGAAAGAGCCAGATATGCATATGATATTTTTGCAAAAATGATTATGATTGCATTGCATGAATCATGTATGAAGACAAGAATTTCATATTGTGCTATTATGAAACTTTATTGGAGTAATTATATTCACCCAAATCAATTTATTTTTCATTGGTTCTAAGATTAAGCATGAGGTTGCAATTATAAATGAAGTTCTGTTAAACATAAACATATTTTTGTAAGTTTTTATTTCATCTCTTTCTCAAGGTAAAGTCCCAATTAAGCCTTATTCTCACAAATTATTCAGAAATGTTGGTGTTATTCTAAGTGAATTCCCTTTCGGTGGCTTTATTCTTTGTACCAGTTTTCCTGGGATCACAAGGACTTCTTTGCAGTGCCTGCCCCTGGACTGACCACTTTACTCCCAGGAAGAAAAGTATTCGGGCTCTGGATAGACAGGTTGTGTTGTGTGATAATCCCTTCTCACTTCCTGCCGCTCCTCAGAAAGCCGCTGCTTTTCTCATCCTCTGCAGGCCAGTTCTTCTGCAGGGCCACGTTCTCCGTGGCTCAGCCAGCTGAGAAGGAAGGAGAGTGTTTGGCACTTTGCAAGGACGAGTTAGTCTTGGTGAAGACAGCTGAAGGAGGGTCTGAGTGGGAAGGCGTGTCATTGGTGACGGGCCAGCGGGGCCTGGTGCCGGTGTCAGCCTTGGAGCCCCTGCCTCTCCCTTTCCACCAGTGAGTAGCCTCCTGCCCCCCGGGACAGGGTCTCCGAACAGACTGAGGTCTCGCCGAACAGAGCAGGCATGCTTTCATGCAGCGTCCACAGTGTAGGGGAGAGAGCAGAATCTGGGTGGCCTTTTGTCTTTCTATATATTTTTTTAACAAAGTTGCACAGTGTGATGGAATTGCAGGCAACTCTAAATTTCAGATGGACATTGGACCTAGGAGGAAATATACCGCCTGTCCTGTAATGCATTGTTCTCCGTGAATGGACCGGGGACCAACTGTGTCAGCACCTCCTGCGCATTTTACTATAAATTTAGACTCCTTGGCCCTCCTCAGACTCTTTTAGGGTTAGGTCCAGGAATATGTATTTTGAATAAGCACCCTAGAAAATGTTTTTCACACTAAAGTTTAAGAATCCCTGCTGGAAGGTATTGCAAACTGCAAAATATAGTGTGACAATGAACATTATCCCAGGCTATGGACGCCGTGCGGGGCTCCGGCAGAGAATCTGACCGTGCGAATGTAAAGGGGCTGTTTGTTAGCCATGTAACTGACAGACTAATTGCAGAGCCAGCAAACAGCGCAGGTCTGCTGAACTTCTCTCCTTTTCACAGTGCTTGGTATAAAGTAAGTTCTCAATAAACGTTCGCCATCATTGGAATATGAGAGCTAACAGTACTTACCATCACCATCATCATTCTAATAGACTATTCTGTACATTGCTGTAATTTTTTGAAATCCATGTTTGCAAACCTGATGTTTCCATTGGCAGATGGTTCCTAAAGAATTACCCAGGAAGCTGTGGCCTTCCCAGGAAGAGGGACTGGACAGGCTCCTATCAGATCGGTACGGCTGAGTTGAAAACATAGTATTGTTAGGAAGATAATGCTGTCCTGCCTCCTAATTTTACCTGCAGGTTTGGAGCCAGTTGATGTGAATTCCTGTGTCGCCTCTGCTACTGACTGGGTTTAAGGAAGCCAGTTTCTGTGTGTCCGTGTGGGTTTCCCTGCCTGGGACATAAGAGGTCTCAGTCCAGGGCTGCAGATACAAATGTTTGCAGGGCACACAGGACGCGCAGAGGCATGGAATGGCAGGGATGACAGGGATTTAAAGATATATGGGTAAAAAAAAAAAAAAAAAAAAAGCCTCGTGTGGGCCAAATTAAATGTTTTGTGAGCCAAATGTGACCTGTAGGCTGCCTGTTTTCAATGTCTGGTCAAAACATTTTCTAATTTACCTTAGAGTTTTATGAAATTAACCTTGAATTTAGGAAGAGTAAGAATGCCTGACACATAGTACACACATATCTGTAAGTACTGTGTACATGCATCTACTGGATAATAAAGCCCATATTTTTTAGATATCTGTAATATACCTTCCTTTCATCTTCATCTTTAGATACCCTTCACCTCCTGCCACACATCCCTAGCACAGTTTTACAAGTTCTGAGCCCAAATAACACTTAAAAACAGAAATAGAAGGAATTATGGAACCCAGATATTAGGTTGAATTAATTATTGATGACAAACAAGTCTTTAGCTTTCTAAGGCAGTACAGCCTTGTAGTTAGGAACACGGGGCTTTGAAATCTGTTCTGGGTTCAAATTCTGACTCCACAATTTAGAACCAGTGTGACCTTGGCCAATCCACCTGCTGTCACTGTGCCACATCTTCCTCATTCGTGAGACAATACAATAAAACCAACTTCTGTCCTGAGAACTAAACAAAATGCCATTTGTAAGTCACTTAGCGCAGTTTCTTGCACATGATAGATATTTAACACGTGGTGGATCCCATTAACCCACAAAGCAGTGGGAATTTCTCATCTTGAAGACATAGTCGATAGAAACTTGACAAAAACGTCAGAAAAAAAAAAAATAAATAAGCCAGTAGCTTTTGCAGAGAAGTGAAAGCAAATTGGGAAACGAAAGCAGGTAAAAGCCATTCTTTCCAGCAGAGCAGGATTGGTGGAAAGAGGGGTTAGCCAGCAGACAGAAGAGTTAAGTTCTCGACCCAGTTGGGCCACATATACGATCCTTAGGCAAATCACGTACCCTCCACTTTCTAATCTATGACAAGGGGGCTCTGATATCCCTGCCCTTTGGGGCTCTGGGGAAGGTCTGAGAACGTGGACATAAACGTACTTGGTAAGCTGGACAGTACAAAACACAGAAAAAGGCCATTACTAGATCCTAGTTAGGCATCTTAGCAAACTGAGTAGTTACCGTAGCCACGAGTAGAGTCTTCCAGATTCTTCTGGGTCATCAGTAGCTTTTCACTCCACCAGCGATAATGAGGCTAACATTTACTGAGGGTTGACTAGGTACCAGGCATTGTGCACTTTATCTTTTTGATTCTTCCTAACATTTATAAGCATCAGATATTCTTATTGTCTTTATTTTGCAGCCGGGGAGACTGAGGGTCAGAGTGGCCCAAGGAGCTGGGATCTCATGTAGAGATCCTCTGGTATGATGATTTGCACATGCTGATCTATGGCTTTGTGCCAACCATGACACAATGTTTACATAACAGTGGCAAAGCCAGACAAGCCAGGACAATGTAGTGAGCTTTCCACTTTTGCATAAGCTATGTTTATTCAGTTTCAAGGCTCAGCTAGCATTCTGTGAATATCTTTCTTACATTTGTTAAGACATCTTTTCTTTTATAAAACAATGGAAAGTGCACTGTAATTCTTTTTAAAAGGTCCTAGTTTGCCAAAATGAAAAGCCAGTTGCCTTGTGTCATTTCTGCCAATGTGTGTGTGTGTATGTGTGTGAAACTTTACTGGCCCTTGAAATTCTATGTCTGGGAAGCCCTCATTTCATGTCCCACTGGAAGGTAGCAGAAGGCACAGCTGTTTGTGCCGTATGTAGTTGACCTGTGTTCTCTTTCCCACAGGCAGGGGACGATGTAAGGCCTTGAAAGATTATGAGTCGGAAGAAAAGGATGAGCTGAGTTTCCTCCAGGGAGAAAGCATCGAGATCATCGGCTTTATCGTACCTGGGCTCCAGTGGTTCATCGGAAAGTCCATGAGCTCAGGAGAAGTGGGCTTTGTTCCCACCAGGAACGTAGATCCCTATTCTTATTCCCCATTGTGAGTGTGACAGTGAGTATGTCATGGGGCTGGGCTGCCTCCCGCGGGGGTCCCTCCCCATTCTGAGCAGATCTGCAGGTGGTCTCCAGGGCTGCCCTGGTAACTCGGAGCCAGAGAGGTACATTTTGGCAGCCGAGGCTGACACAGAGAGGGATAGGAGGGTGCGGTGAGTGCGCGAGCAGGGAATGGGTCAGTTCAGTTCATTGCAACAGATGGTCACTGCGGCCTTCCTCTATGCAAGGAGAGGCACACCCCAAGACACAGAGCCTGCGGTTAGGCACCGAGGGTGCAGTCTTGGTGCTGGGATCCTGCCTCTCACCCCATCCAACCAAGGGGCCCCATCAAGGAAAAGACAGGCATAGGGAGCACAGATTACTAGCTCAGTGAGCAGACATTCCCCTTCCACGTGGGGCTGGGGGTTGGTCTCATGTAGGTCTTCACTCATTCAGTTCTCAGGCTAAAAGCTTAATGTGTGCAGTGCGTGCTGGCTAGGAGAGCAGCGTGCATCCTTTACCTTTTGCTGCCTGGAACCCAGAAGAGCTTGTTCTGAGGAGCAGACCTATGGGCCTGGCCAATCAGCAAATGGCCAGCCTGTCCCACCCACGCTGTCACGGAGGAGCAGGGAGTGGGGATATTGCCAATGTCCCTGAGGTGGGCTTCCTGCCCGAGGACAGGAAACAGCAGGAGCCTGTGCACCTAGAATGGTGCTTGGCACAGCGTGTGTGCGTATGATCAATAGGCATTAGCTCTTACTGCTCTTGTTCTTGTCACTGTTGTGCATGGTCATCTTTGAGAGGCAGTTTTAATAGGATATCGGGGGCAAGTGTCAGGTTTCATAAAAGACTTCTGCACCTCACACCTTGCCCCAAAGGACAGTAACTCAGTACCACAAATTTAATTATCACATTTTAGCTGGCTTAGTGGTAAGGGGCATACTGTCACACTGACGAACAGCATCCCGTGTCACATCAGGTGGCAGTACGACTTTCTCCCTGTTTCCACAGTGTCATCTGCTGGCCTGCACCTGGTCGGCTGCGGGACCCAGAGTACCATAGATTGCACATCTGGCACAGAAGGAAGCAGGAAGGGGTCAAAGAAGGAGAGGAGAGGAGAGGAGAGGAGAGGAAAGGAAAAGCTACAGTCATAAAACAAAAGACAAGCTTTCTGTCTGCAAGTGAGGAAAGGGCTGCGCATCCTAACAGTATTTGTCAGACCTGAAAAATCATACATAACATTGCCCTGCACGGGACCATGAAGGATGTGAAGTTTCCACCCTATTCTTTCCACGACTCACCTCTTCTTCTCTACAGGAGCTGACCATAATGTCATGGGCTTAAGCATAATTGCACTTTATGTGGGTCTACTGTTTCACAGAGCTCAAATTGCTCTTATGTATACCAAGTCAGGCAGCACAGTGTCATGGAAAGGCCAAAGACTCAGATATGACAGGACCTTGCTAAAATTCTGAATTTTATCACTTACTGTCTAGATGACCTTGGGCAGGTATCATACTCTCTGTGGACCTCAACTGCTAAACCTACAAAATGAAAGTGTTTATCCCCATTTTACAGATGATAAAACTGAGGTCTGGAGAAGTGAGGTGACTTGCACAAGACCACACAATGGAAAACAGGAAAAACAGGAATAATGTCTTTTGACACGAGGCTAGTGCTCTCAGAACTTATAGAAGGCCAGAATCATGCTCACGTGCTCCTGTTGTACAGCTCTACCCTCAATTTCCATTTGTTGTCATCTCAAAAGAACAAAGACAAAACACACATAATAAATGAAAGTTTAAATATCTCTCAAGACAAATCATCTTTCAGTGTGTCCAAAAGAAAATTAGGTTAATAAGGAATCAAAGTAAAACTCTTTCCAAATTATCCAAATTGGCTTACAGCTTTTAGTTGTACATTTCTGACATTTCTCATAAATATATAGTTTATAAATGCTAATAAGTAATTACTTTTCACACTATCACCCAGATGTAAGTAAACTCTAGGGCTTTAGAAATAAGTTTGCCTCAATAATAATAAAAATTTTTATTTAAATATTCAAGACATCTGTTAAACTAAAAAGTGGATCCTTCCAAACTTTCTTGATTAAACATATTCAAACTGAAATTGTGCAGAAACCAGAAAAGCTCAGGACATGCTAAATAACAGAACGTTGAATAAGCCCCTGCCATGAGTGAGCAGTAAGTATCTTTTTTGGACCAAGTTCCTGTTAGTGAAACAAAATGAAAAATATGTTAAGACAGACAGACAATACTGAATGCAGTGGAATACATTTAAGCAGGAAGACCTAGAGAACAGAAGGCTCAGTTGGGGGAGGAGGCCTTTTATTTCTAAGGGCACTTTCAGAGAGCAGAGCAAGAAAAGAATAACCCGTCATTTTTTTAATAAGACAGGCTATATATGAAAAAGTAGCTTAGCAATAAATGCACCCACATATAATTATTCTATAAAAGTTGAAGGCATACTGGCATACAGATATAAAAATTTTGGTATATCTGTTTTGACTTTTTAAAAAAGTCCAATATGAGAGTAAAATCATTTAAGGTATCAGTTTTCACTTTCTAAAGTCTTGAGATTTGGCCAAAAATTATGTTTAAATATCATTAAAGAGAAAGTTAACTAAGGATGATTTCCTATTTACAAATGTAAGACAGAACTCAAGCTACTTAATAAAACATAATCAGGTAGAAATTAAGGGTTCTGAACATATGTATACATCAAATCTTACACAGAGTTTTGTAAAAATGAGCCCATATGCATAGGAAAAATATCTATAGAAACATACATTAAATGTTAATGTGCCTGTTGCTAAAGAGTGGGATTACAAGTGGTATATATATTGTTTTCATTATAAGGAATCATTCCAAATGTGTAGTAAGGTAGATAGTGTGATGCTGGTTGAAACAGAAAGAGACATCCTAGTTTATTATATACGAGATCAGTGTTAACCAAATTCCAGGCACTCTGCCGGGTACAAGGAAAACTAAGATGAACAAACAAAAGAAAAATCCGTGTCCTCAAAGAGCTCATGATTTGGGGAAGAAGTAAAATGCATGTTCCAACAACTAAGTACAAAGCAGAAATCAAAAGTGCTATAATACTGACTACAGAATATTATAATACTAATAGTAAATAGAGAATAGTGTATGGGCAAGGGAGAAGAGAAATTAATTCTAGCTAAATGGAATCAGGGAAGCCTAGACAGAGATGGCCATTCCACTGTGTTCTGAAGGATGGAGAGACTTGGGAAGATGAGGCGAGGGGGGGGGGGCAGGGAAGGCTAATCCTTACTGAGCATTTTCTATGTGCCAAGCACTGAGAAGTACTTTAATCTATTAATTTATCCAGTCCTCCTACTCACCCTATAAGGGAGATACTATAATTATCCCTGCTTTACAAACAAGGAAGCTGAAGCTTTCTCAAACTCACACACTAAGAAGCAGCAGAATTTGAACCCAGGCCTGTGTTCCATCACCTCCATTTTTAACAATAAGAAAGCTAAGGTTTAGAAAAGCCCAATATCAAGCCAAACAGCTAATAAGGAGCAGAGCAGAACTGTAAAGCCAGGCCTAAGTCCAATCCCAGGTCCAGCCAGACATATGGTTTTATAAGTATTATCTCACTTAACCTCCAAAACAATCTTATCAATCTGGTACTATTATTTTTACCATTTTACAGATAAAAAAATGAAAAATTAGATATGATTTCCCCAAGGTCACAGCACTGGTAAGGGGTGGACCCAAAATTTAACTCAAGCAGCCTGACTTCTGACCCTTTGGATAAACTGCCAAAAAGAGAGTAAACTAGCACCAAATCCTGGACAATCACAAATGTCAAACTCAGAATCCATCAATGCAAACTCATTGAAGAGTTTTGCTGTGGAGCACAGATAATGTTTTAGGAATAAAGCCCATCAACAGACATATCAAAATTAGATTCTTGGCACATAAAGTTTAACAAGTCACGGAGCACTTTACCTGTACAGCTTTTCAAATAAGGTTAACCACAGTTTCAATTAGGTATAATTTACCTCAGAAGGTCACATTTATTGTTATTCAGCAAGCACTCAACATAAGATGCCACATCCCAACTAGATGCTGCAATACTTTGTTTACCATAAAGTACATTAGATTTATCCATTATTGTATCTTCCTGCAGATTTCCATACACAGCCGTGTGAAAATTGCAAGGTAAGTAATTGATAAATGAACCTGCCTTCTCGAAGCAAAATAGGAAGGGAAGAAAGAGGAAAAAAGATCAACACCTAACATAGGTTTGCTTTTTACATCTCACTTTGCCTTTTGGCTATCACCTACAACATTATCCCAAGCTAACCAGCCAGGAGGCCTAGGGTTGTCCACCTACAAAATAGGTTCAAGCAACATTCCCCAGCGACAAGCGGAGTCTGACTCATCCTAACATCCGGCATCAATTATCAATGAGCCCCAGAGCTCCCAAAGTCCTTTCTACTTCTTTCTTTTCCAGTGAATTCTCAGTGCCCTCTTCCCCTGCATATTCTCTGTCCCAAATTCCTGAAGCCTTTCTCTCTCCCACCTCTTAAGAATCATTGCCAACCCTTTCCATCCTGAGGCTGACCTCACGTCTGTAGGTCTGTGGGGTTCCTTTCTCCTTCTTCCCTCCACCCCACAGCTCCCCGGGGCTTGACCCTCCTCCCCACTCACCAGGTGCAGGGCCAGGGGCAGCAGCAGCAGGAACAGCCACAGGTAGAGGTGGCAGCTGTTGGTGAACTTGCTGTGCTCCGGGTCGTGGTACCAGCCCCCCGTGAGGGCGGCCCACACGCCCTGCCGGAGCAGCTGCAGCACCTGGGACACCATCCCGGCGGCGCCCCGGGGCCGGCGCGCGTCCCGCCGCTCCCCGCGCGCCCCGGCCGGGTCCCCCGGCGCCCTCAGGTCTAACAATCGCGCCCCGGGGGGGCGCCCCCGCCGCCGCCGCCGCCCCCGCCTCCTCCTTCCACCCCACAGCTGAAGCTGGAGCCGCTTCTCTGCCCGGACCTGCGCCCCGCGGCGCCGGAGCCGGCTGCTGCCGCCGGGCGGGTGGGCGCCATGTCCGAGGGAGGAAGGATTTTCCCAGCGTGCTCAGGGGCGGCTGCTCAGAGGATGCTCGCGAGGCTCCTTCCAGCGCCCGCCCGCGCCCCGCCGCCGGCTTCGCTGGGGGGCCGAGAGGGATTGCATTGAGTCTCTCCTGCATCTCTTCTTTTGTCTCTGCCCTCTCCTCTTCCCCTTCTCCCTCATCTTTCTAATAGGGGGCGTGAAAAGCTTAAAAATCAAGAGCGTCCTTTTACAGAAGGGACTGACCCGGAAATGTGCCTTGGCCTTGGCCTTTTTGCACCAAAAGATTTACAAAACTCAAGGTCCTGTCGCACAGCATTCAAAGTAATTTATTCTCCTGAGCACTGCCTGTACGCCTTCATTCTCCTTAATTAAGGGGTGACCCCAGAAGTTCTGTTAGTCTAAGCTCTGCCTAATCCTTTGGCACAGACCTTTTGATTTTTTTCTCCTTCACCACCCTGTTGTCCAACTTGACGGATAAAGAAGATAACTGCCTTCCTGGTATAATTTCAGGAGCCTCAGTTAGGTTTCTTGTCTTTTTATCCATTTCCTAGCACGTAATCCCAGGCATTAATCAACTGTTTAGAATTTTGGTCTAAGTCTTTCTGTGCTATCTAGATAGGAAAACCCACTAGAAAAAGACATTAAACTAATAATCTTTAAGCTATTCTGTATTTTATCATTTATAGTAGTTAACACTTCAGATTCTCTTTTGAGAGAAGATTTTGGGAAGGGAGGAGATAAAAGGGAAGTTGTCTTCCTTTGGGATAGGCAGAGGGAGCCCTGTGTGAGTTAGGGCCTTGGGGAAGAACAAAGATTAGAAGCTTCCGTGATCCTCAAGCACACCTTCCCTGCATTGTGCTTCCCTGGTCTGTCCCAAACACATCGCGCTGCTGTGATATGTGTGCCTGTCTATGCTCTGGCCATGTTCTGGTCCGCAGAAGTATTTGCTCTTGGCTTCCTTAATCAGGCCACGTAAAGGCATGCCAGCTTTCCCATGCTGAAAGGAGAGAAGGAGCGGTCCATTTTTAGGAGAGGGTCCAGGACATGAAAGGCCACTGTGTTACAGCAAAAGCCTCAAGCCTAAAGGTGTGTGTGCCTTTAGCCTTAACTGCTCTTTATTCTACTTACTCTACATTCATTGGTAGGAATGACTAACCAAAATGTAACATGGCTGCTTTCTGTATTGGAAAAGTAATTTTCTCAAAGACACAGTGGACGTTAGTCTGTATATCTCCTCAATGCTTGAAACCTACCAAGTACCCAAGAAATGTTTAATAAGTGAATCAGTCAACCAATCCCATGCTACAGATTCACACCAAAGGGTCACCTTCATATGCATGGACACAGGCGGAAAGGCCATGTGACAGGTCTGTTCCTGCAATGATGTTGTTCCCTTGTTTATTTATCCTGATTCATCAAATGTCTATTGATCATTTGTCCTGATTCATCAAATATCTTCTGTGTGTCAGGCATTTTGTTGAAACCTGAAAAAGCAAATATAAATAAAATATAATCTGTACCATGAAGGAATCAACAAGCCACAAGAGGCAGGAAAATCAATAGTCTTGCCATAAAATGTGCTGCGTGCTATAATAGGAATGGACATATGTATCCAGATATAAGGAAGAGTTGGGGCATTGAAGGGCAGAGACTTGTAAGTCTGTGAAGGAGAGGTGGTATGAATGAGCCCCAGAGAACTGGGATTTAAGGTTAAATATTAGCTCACCAGGCACATAAATGTGAGTAGCTTCTACCTGTATAGGCAGATACATGTGTAGAAAAAGACACGTGGCAATTGGGGGAAAATGTGCCTGGAAAATTGGACTGGAAGGGAGAAAAACTTAACAAGATAAGCAGAAGTTGGTTTTCTGAGCCCTACAAAGTTCTTCAGACCTAATCCTAGGCAATGGGCAGGCACTGAAGGCTAAAGCATGAAATGCTGACCACCTGAACCAGCAGGAAGGGACACAATGTTGAGGGATCACATATGACTTAAGGCTTAAAGACCAATTCAACATGGAGGTAAAGGAAGAAGGTACCTACTGGCTCTCCTTCTTGGGTTAGAGAGGCTATGCTATAAAATAACCAAGTTGTGAAATGCAGGAGGATTAACAGAAAAACATTGACTATACCAAATTTGAGTTACTTGGGGACTTTTCAGGGCAGCAGGGAGAGTATGGTTCTGGAGCTTGGGAGAGGTGTCTAAAGTAGAGAAACAGAGCTGGGAAAGATCAGCAGATAGTCCCATGAAAGGGTAGGACGAAGTCCTGGAAAAGAACATAGAATAAGGAGCCAGGAGGACTGTAGATTACAAGGATTAAATACACAGGCAAGAGGAAAAGAGGGAGGAGAATAGGAGAACAAGGTGAGTCTGATATTACCAAATAAATGAAGAAACAGCAATTCAAGAAAGAAGTGGTTAATAGTGTCAAGAGCCATACAAAAGGCCAAGTACAAAGCCTAAAGGTTGTCATTAGGACCCACCTATTAGAGGAGACCTAATATGGCATAGACACAGCCACTTTGAGGACTAAAGATGATGAAGTGGGCAGATGCCTAATTGCATTGCACTAAAAAAGAATGAATGTGTCGTGGATAAGTAGAGGCAGGCAAAGTAAGCCACTCCCTAGAAGAGCCTAGCAGAGAGGTGTGATCTAGATGCAGGTGCCTGGTCAAGGCAGTATTTGTTTTGACTGATTGGCTTTTAATATTAAAAATTAAGCATGCTTCTTCTGCACTACTCCGTTTTCCTGGCATGGTCTTAATCCACTGTCCTGGCTTTAACTATAATGCACATGTTGATGACTCTGAAATCTCTATATTCAACCCTGATCTTTGTCCTGAACTTCCGATTTATATCCACTTGGGTGCCACCTCCCTACCCCCGGGCCCTCAACGCATTCAAACGCATACTCATTGGTTTCTCCCTTACTGCTGTTCCTCCTATTGTGCCTTCTCTATTTTGATCTTAGCTGATAAAACCACAATCCACCCAGTCACTTAGAACCAGGAGCTATCCTAGATTCCTCCTCTTTCTCATTCTCCTCTCTCTCTCCACCATATCCAGTCAATGACCAAGTCCTATCAATTTTACTTCAAATGATTATTAACTTCATATGCTTGCTCCATCCCTGCTACCACTGCTTCAGGTCAAGTCCTCAGGATTTCTCCCTTGGACCGTCACAGTGGTTTCCTAATTAATTTTCATATCTCCAACTTAACCCTTTCTATCAATTATAGTCCAGCCAGAAAAAAGGGAGCAACTCTGGCTTTCAAACAGAGATCACATTACAAAGGAAATAAAAAAGCTGAAAAAGCAAACAAGGAGTAATAAACCACCTTGTTTACAGATCAGCGAAAGTAGAAGCAGCATCTACCACTCCTAGGACTGGAAGAACGATGGGAGGAGGCAGTGTTGTCAGAACCTGGAAGCCTGGGATTGGCAGCAAGAGATAGATCCATGGGGGGGGCAGTCTGGAGAGAGTTGGAGGCTAGAAGACATGTAACTGCCACAGGTGATACCACAAAAAGGAAACAGGGTAGGGTGGGATGGGGAATATGCCAAAGGAAGAAGCAAATGTCTATACCTGGGCTGCTTCTTTCCACTAGCCTTCCAGTCTTCTACCTGTCTCCTCCATTGGCTAAACCTATCTGGAAGTCACAGTACAAGGGAGCTTGGAAAATGTAGTTACCTGTAATACCGATCAGAGCAGGTAAAAGGGGAGCCACAGTGATCTATATAAAATGTAAACCCAAGCCATTCACTGTGGCTCACACCTGTAATCTCAACACTTTGAAAGACTGAGAGGTGGGAAGACCACTTGAGGCCAGTAGTTCGAGACCTGCCTGAGCAACATAGCAAGACCCCATCTCTACAAAGAATAGAAGAATTAGCTGGGTGTGTTGGCATGTGCCTGTAGTCCCAGCTGCTCAGGAGGCTGATGCCAGAAGATCACTTGAGCCCAGCAATTTAAGGTTGCAGTGAGCTATGATGATGCCACTGCACTCAAGCCCAGGCAACAGAGTGAGACCCTGTCTCAAAAAAAAAGAAAAAAAAAGTAAACCCAACCTTATTACACCCTTCTTACAATTCTTTCCATCACAATCAGAAAAACAAAAAACCAAACAACCAGTCCAAGTGCCAAGTGTCCTCTAAGTCCTCGCAAGCACCTAATCTCTCCAACCTCATCTCTGGAAACCCACACATTCCCTGGTACATCCCATGTTTCTTCATGCCTCTGCACCTTTGCTGCTGCTGTTCCCTCGGCATCTCAACTTACCTGCACACACTCCCATAAACTGGCGGGATTTTGATTGGGATTGTACTGACTCTACTAACCAATTTTGAGAGATCTGACATCTTTTCAGTATTGAGCCTTTCTATAGTGAACAAGATGTTTCCTTCTTTTATTAAGATCTCTCCATAACATTTTGTCGTGTTCTATGTAGAATTCTTGTACCTCATTTCCTGGCACCCACTATGGGCCATGATCCAACTGGCTAGAGATGAGAGAAGCAATGTGAAAGCAGAAATGTCATAGAAATGGGAATAATTGGGATTGAAATGCTGAAATAATATGGGAACTGAATCAGCACTGCTTCATGGCCAGAGACATAGCCAGGCTTCACTTGATGGGAACTGCTTACTAAGTAAAATAAGTTTGTTTTAGCAGCCCCTCGTGTGGGCAGTATGCCTGGGGAGAGGAGGGCAATGACTCGGCTGTGTTTGAATCGCTGCAACATAAACAGTGGGGTTGGGATGGAGTAAGAGAGCTTTGTAGGGCAGTAAAATCACCGCATGTGCTTAGCTTCCCAAGGCCTCCTTCACTACTTTCCCCTGTCAACTGCAACTCTGAATAGACACAGACATTTTATGACTGTTGTAGCAGAGGATGAAGATATGGCCATGTCGAAGAGCAGACCCTAATGAGCAAATGAAGTAGTCAAGAGTCCTGGACAAGAAATAGCTGATACAAGTATCCACCCCAGCCTCTATCTTTATATGTCCTGCCCACTGAGTCGAGGAAAGAGGTAATTTTGCTGCTCAAGGACCTACGTTGCTCAAAAGAGAGCCCTCATCTGCCAGTCTGCTTTTAGCCCACGAGCACCCGTGAATAGCTGGACGAATAGCCCATTCTTTCTCGCTAACTTTATTCTGGATGGCATAACCTTTGCACCCAGAGAGCTCTGAGTCTGAGCAAGTGGGAGAAGTCATACCTGCTAGAGAAATGAAATAGTGATTTATAAAATTTCTCACAGATGTATGCTAGCTATGAATCTCCACATATCTAGAGACCTTCATTTGTAAGTACAAGCGAAAAATCGAAACTTGAAAATTGTTAAAACAATTAAAAGTTCAAAAGCTAAGCACTCTAAGAGAATGGCTCCCACTAAAATAGAACACATGAAAAAAATAAGAAAGGTCCTTAAAAATTATAATTAATATTCTCCAAGAGATTGGAGGGAATAATGCATTGATGAAAATAATAGGCCGTTATTAAAGAAGAGTAATTGTAAAGTAGAAGAGAATTTTGACTATTACCAGAGGTTACTGTTATCATGTAAGTGCTTTCAGAATATAGAGAAGGAAAAATACTTCCCAACTCATTTTATAAGGCAAGTATTCTCCTGATATCAAAACAGATGAAGACATGACAAGAAAACTACAGACCATTTATTATTCCTCCTTAACAAAAGCAGCAATCCTTAACAAAACATTAGCTATCTGAATTCTACAAGAAATAAAAAGGATTATATACCATGACCAAATAGGATTCACCCCGGGAATTCAAGGTTGGCTTAACATTCAAAGCTCTACATGATGGAGGGGACCACAAATGTCTGCTACACTCTTGCACACCCTTTCTAAGAGCTACTAGAAAATATGCTTCATCAAAAGGAGTGAATATGCTAAGGAAGAGAAAGCCATGGAACCAAGGGAACAAGCTATTGGAGAAAAGAGAAAGAGAAAACAAAAAGAATCCCTTGGGTAACAGCTCACAAAATAGCAGACTTAAAGAATAGCCAATCCAGATTAAGCATGAAGATGGATTTTGAATGCAATGTCTTTAATAATTTCCAGTTTATTTGAATATTTTACTCTTTTGTCTTTTTGCTAAATACATTTTTTCCTAGGAATTTGTTCATCTAAATATTCTACTATATTGGTACAAAATTGTTCATACTATCCTCTTGCAACTTTTTTTTTAATCTCTGTAAGACATGTAATGATGTGTGCCTTTTCATTCTGAAAATTGGTAATTTGTACCTTCTCACTCATTCTTTCATGATTACTCATCAGGGATATATCAATATTTTTAGTATTTTCAAAGAAAAAGTTTCAGCTTTGTTGATCTTCTCTATCAAATGTTTGTTTTCTATTTTGTTAATTTATGTTCTTATCTTTATGTTTTTCTCTCTTCTAATGTGCCTGAGCTTAATTTCTTCCTTTTTTTTCTGACTTCTTGAAATAAAGGTTTCACATTTATTTTCTGCTTTTCCCTCCATCACATATATACAGTTAAGCCTATATATTTTCCTCTAGATATGATGTAAGTTGCATTCTTCACATTGATATATGTTATTAATGTTCAGTTCAAAATATTTGTAATTTCCATTAGGATTCCTTTGATCCATGAGTTATTTAGAAGTATGCTGCCTTCACATATGTGTAGGTACCTATGAGCATTTTATGATAATCTATCATTCCTCATTTAATTCCAGAGAACACACTCTGAATGATCATTAGACTTGATTTATGGCAAAGAATATGGTCAATTGTGTAAATGTTTGTGTGTGCTTGAAAAGAATGGTTTATCTGCCCTCCAAACGTGTAGCATTCTATAAACATCCACTGATTAAATCTGTTAATAATTTATTCAAATATTCTTCATACTTATTGATTTTTTTGTCTGCTTTTCTATCAGTTAATGACAGAGGTATATCTATGTCTTTTTAAGTTTTGTCAAATAAACACACACACACAAATTTTGCAAAGTATTTATACAATGTACCATATTCTTCAACATAAATCAAGCTTCAATTAATTTCAAATAATTAAAATCATTTAGAGTATTTTCTCTATAATTAAATAAGAATCAAGTATTATTATAAAATCATATCTATAAATCTGTATACATTATATATACACATCATATTAAGTGCATTCAAATTACATTTTTATTTCTTTCTGAAGAATTGAACCTTTTATAATCATGTGGAGTCTCTCTAATAATTTCCTTTTTTAAATTCAATTCTGTGTGGTATTAACATGGTCACACCAGGGTTCTTTTGTTTAGTGTTTGTTTGGTATATCTTCTTGCATCATTTTACTTCCAACTATTTTGTATCCTTATGTTCTAGTTTTTTTTTTCTTATAAGCATCCTATAGTTGAGTTTTGGTTTTTGTTTAGTCTGATAATCTTAGACTTTTAATTAGAATATTTAGTCTGTTACATTTAATGCAGTTATTGTAATAATTCTTGATTCAATCATATCATCTTACAAATGATTTTCAACTTATCATGTTTTTCCCTTGCTCTCTCTTGGCTTCTTTTGGATGGATTGCTTTTTATTATTCAATTTTCCTTATATCAGATTGAAAGTCGTTAACTCTTAAAACCTTTTTAAAGGGGTCAGGAACATAAAGTGATGTATTTCTAATGGGGGTACACTCATACAGCAGGCAGGATGATGTCAGCATGTGGGGGCACATGAGAAATGGGCAGAGGAGTACAGGCATGGGGTAGCATTCTATCCTGTGGGAGTTGGGAGTGATGTAAAGATGATTTACACTGATAGGGGGATCTCACAGCAGGAAGAATTTGGAGGGAGCAGAGAAAAGGTAGGCGAGTCCTCAGTCAACAGGCATAAAGCAGTATGGAAAAGATAACCAGACTGTGTTAAAGAGAAACCCCTAATATGTAAAATACTAACCTTTTTCGCCAAGATAATTTGATATTTTCCCAAATGTGCTTAGCTCTATCTTCCTAGGAGTAAACACGTAAATAACATCTTTGGCTCTTTTAAGCATATACTATAATCTACACAGTCAAGTCTGAGGTAGAAAACACCAGTTATTAGAAGATGAAGGAGAAAGGGGAGAAAGCAGAGGAGGAGGGGGGAGGGCAGAGGAGAGAAAAGAAAAAACAGAATGGCCTTTACTCATTTGTAGCACTAGGTGGCACTAGAACACTGTTTAAAATACAGTAAAATAAAGTACTTTATTGGTATCACAAAGCAAGGAAGGACTTTAAACAGAGTGAGTTCAATACTTGGGAAGCTTGTCCCCCAAGATGATAGTTTGTTCACTTCTTATAATGTTGAGCGTATATTTTGTGTATGTTTTGTGGGTGACTATTATTACTTATTTGGGGGGTTATGTTTTCTTAACTTTCCACACAAATTAGAGTCCCTGAAGAACAGAATAGAAATAATGAGACCCAAGGAATATTCTGAGTTATAATTAGAGAACTTTTCCAGAAATAAAAGCAGATTTTACCTTACCTAAACATTAAAAGGATCCATCACATCCCACCCTCAAAATGCTCCATAAAACCATAAAATAGCATTAAGATAGATGCTACAGCAATTGACTTCTATAATCATAAAGTAAGGACCTTGGTATATTCACTCACCCACAAAAACAATAAAAATACGGGCAAAGCGACTAAAATCAGCCATTTCAGAACTCTGGAAATTAACCCAGGCCCAAGGTCAAACTGAAAATCACGTATCCAAGAGAACCTACTGAACAATGGTGAGACAGTGGTGGTCTGTGACAGGGGTTATTCTCAATTCTCCTTCCTCCCAAACTCAGTGGCCTGCCTGACAGTAATATACAAGGGTGTCCTTTAGGCAAGGAAAGGACACAAAACAATACCTCAAATCCAGAGAAATAAAAAGCACAAGTAAAGGTAACTACACAGGTAAATATAAAAACGGTATAAACATATTTTGTATATAACTGCTTTATTCTCATCTGTTTTAAAAGACAAATGTATAAAGCAAGAACTACAAAACGGTACGGAAGGACTGTGTATGAAGATATAATTTGTATAAAAAGACTAGCACAGGGCTGGGCGTGGTGGCTCACGCCTGTAATCCTAGTACTCTGGGAGGCCGAGGCGGGTGGATTGCTCAAGGTCAGGAGTTCAAGACCAGCCTGAGCAAGAGTGAGACCCCGTTTCTACTAAAAATAGAAAGAAATTAATTGGCCAACTAAAAATATGCAGAAAAAATTAGCTGGGCATGGTGGCGCATGCCTGTAGTCCCAGCTACTTGGGAGGCTGAGGCAGAAGGATCGCTTGAGCCCAGGAGTTTGAGGTTGCCGTGAGCTAGGCTGACACCACGGCACTCACTCTAGCCTGGGCAACAGAGTAAGACTC
>CAUYRT010026404.1:0-15699 GCA_963574885.1 Lepilemur ruficaudatus | reverse complement strand
AAATGCAGGAACAGTATCAGATCTTCAGAAGTTCATCAGTAAGCTAAGAATTTCACAGTTTTGTTTCTTGTTTTTGTTTTTGATGTTGTGCTACTTCAGACCCCTTTTTTAAAAAATGAGATATTTTATTTTATTTTATTTTATTTTATTTTATTTGAGACAGAGTCTCACTCTGTTGTCTGGGCTAGAGTGCCATGGCGTCAGCCTAGCTCACAGCAACCTCAAACTCCTGGACTCAAGTGATCCTCCTGGCTCAGCCTCCCGAGTAGCTGGGACTACAAGCATGTGCCACCATGCCCGGCTAATTTTTTCTATATATATATGTGTGTATATATATATATATTTTTTTTGTTGTTGTTGTTGTTGTTGTTAGCCAATTGCTTTCTATTTTTAGTAGAGACGGGGTCTCACTCTTGCTCAGGCTGGTTTTGAACTCCTGACCTTGAGCGATCCACCCACCTTGGCCTCCCGGAGTGCTAGGATTACAGGCGTGAGCCACCGCACCCGGCCTAGTTTTTGGTAATTAAAACACTCTAATTATATTGGTATGTGATCTATATAATTTAGTCTTCTTCTTAATCTCAAAATAAATCTTGTAGAAGAGGAAAAGTTTCCTCCACCCTACTGGCTAGGTCTGAAATAAAAACTGACAAAGAAACATTGACAGGAGAAAACCATGACAAATTTATGTAATCAGAGTTTTATGTGACATGGGAAACTTCAGAAATGAAGACCCCAAGACCTAGAAAAAACCATCTGTTTTTATGCTTAGGTTCAGTGAAGAATGGACAGTTGTGTAGAAATGTGATTGGACAAAAGCATATGCTCTGATGCTACTAGACTGAAAGGGGAAACCCAGCAAGATCTGTCTGTTCAGATTTTTCTTAGCCTCTCTGAGTAGCATTTCTTCCTTCCAGGTATGGAGCAGGACCCCTATGGAATGAGAGAGAGAAGGGAGAAGAGAGAGAGTGACCTGTCTGAGTTTTATGGCTAGATTTGTGGGAGAGGCATTTTAGTTTCTATGACCTGCCTTGGGAAAGAGGAAGTCTGGTTTCTGTGACTCCCTTAAGGAGAAAAAGAGGAACAGGAGACAAGAGGGGAGGAGGGCAGAGAGAGACTTTGCTTCTGAGGCCTTCTAATCTCCATTAGTTCAAAGTGCTCAGCATGCCAAAAGGCCATACTTTGGGATATCGTGTTCTGAGCCCCAACACTATTGTCCAAGAAAGGCCTAAGAGGGCTTTGTCTCTCTCCTAAAGAGCAAGAGAAGAATGACTGATGTGGCTATTTTTCTCTGTAATTCTGCATAAGAAAAGTACTAGAAGTTCCTTTCTCTTTTTTGTGAACTAATCCTCATCAGTTCTGTCTAGGAATACATTTCACCTTAGACTGACCAGTGTTCTCCCCCAATATCTTTTCTTGAGAGAAGGGCAACAAAGGGATTGGGAAATGTCACTTACATGGTACTTTAGGTTGGGATGTGATGATCAGAGACAAAAAATCTGAGATGCTGGGAGAAAAGGAACCCAGGCCTGCACCAGTCATTTTACAGTTAGCATTTAGTTTTCTTAAATTCCAAAGCCTATATTTTGCAAAATTGGTTACTTTCACACTGTTTACATCTCTTTTGTTTATTTTTGGCTTTTTTTTCTGTTTAGTTTTTATTACATTTCCTTTCAAAAATACTTAATTCTTTTAGTAGCACTAAGAGAAGAAAGAAAATGAATGTGTTTTCAACTAGAGTTGGGACAGTGCAGGATATGGCAGGGGTAATGGATACAAGAGAACTCCGAGAGAGGCAGAAAAGGACAGAATCAAAAGGGAAAGGCCTTTACCACACAGCCAACTACTTGGGTTTTTTAAATTTTTTTTTTTTATTCCTTAGAAAACTTTTTTACTTATTCAAAGATGTAATTTCTTTACAGCTCTAGCATGGCTTTTTGCTGATTAGAGGCCTATTATAGAGTCCCGTTTAAGTCCAGTGTTTCTTTATTTTCTGATTGGATGATCTGTCCCATTCTGTCAGTGGGGTGTTGAAGTCCCCGGCAATTACGATGCTGCGGTCTGTCTCTTTGCTTACATCTAGTAGGGTTTGCTTTATGAATCTGGGCACTCCTGTGTAGGATTATCTTCTTGTTTAATTGGTCCCTTTACCATTTTATAGTGACCATCTTTGTCTTTCTTTACTATTGTTGCTCTAAAGTCAGTTTTATCTGATACGAGAATGGCTATATCTCTTTCTTTTGGTTTCCATCTGCCTGGAATATTTTTTTGCCATCCATTAACCTTGAGCTTGTATGAATCCTTGTGGGTTAGATGTGTTTCCTGGGGACAGCAGATACTTGGCTTGCATTTTTTTTTTTATCCTTTCAGCCAGGCTATGTCTCTTGAGTGGGGAATTCAACCTGTTCATGTTGATTGATAAAATTGATATGTGGTGTGCTGTTCTGTTCATCCTGTGGGGTAGCACTGTATTGTTTTGTTTTACCTCTTATATTATTGTTTTATATGAGCTCTGAACTTTAGCTCTTGGGTGGTTTTACACTGATGGGTGACTTGTATGCTGATCCATGTATAATGCAGTTCTGAGTATTTCCTGCAGGGCAGGTCTGGTCTTGACAAATTCCCTCAGTGTTTGCTTGTCTGGAAAAATGTTTATTTCTCCTTCATGTATGAAACTTAGTTTTTCAGGATACAAAAGTCTAGGCTGGCAGTTGTTCTGTTTAAGAAGACTGAGATGGGGCCCCAGTCCCTCCTGGCTTTTTTTTTTTTTTTAATTAAACATTTATTCAATGAAAGGATGTAAAAAACTTACAAATCTGAGAACTCAACTATACATGAAATAGGATGATGGGATATTCAGTTTTTAATGTGTACATAGAGTATAGCTATTAACTATGCTCCCCTTCTCTTTCCCCTCAGTCCTTATTTCTGGCTCCTATTTTGTACTGTGAGACCACCCTTTTATTGGCCCAAGGGAGGATTAATGGACAATTTTTACAATTTTACATTCAGGCTAATGGAGAAAATTAAAAAAAAAAAAAAAACTAGAAAATAAACGTCAAAATCAAGTTTTTCCCCCAAATAGCAATTAGATTTTTTGTCCTGATTTCTCTTTGCCATTTTTGATGCTTCAATTAATGTTGCCAGTAAACTATTAGTATTGACTTTTACAAGTTATTAAAGTTACTACATCTTCTGCTCACAACTTTCTCCATAAGATGCATATTCCCATATTCTTTTCCCTGTGGTGTACACACTGATTTAAAAATCAATTATCACTGGCAATTGCTGGAGAATGGCATGTCATTTTCTATCCACAGAGACAATTTACAGAATAGTACTTTCAAATCTGACTTTTAAAACAAACAACAAATTTTTCAGAAACTAAAATACAGCATTTTGTTGTTAAACTTGGAAAGAAGCCAGCAATTAGATAAGGCATGTGCATTAATTATAGCAAGTACCCACAGTTTTCTCTTATAAACAAACTCATAGCTTGTTTTATCCAAAAATTAAGATTGCCATCACATTATTACTTTTTTTTTCTCTTTTGTGTTTTGTTAAAGTAGATTTCTTAACTAATGATTTTTCTTAATTGGACATAATCTCAAAGGATGCATTCTGAAATAAGACACTTGCAGGATAAACTTCTCTTCAGTTGAGAAGTCTGCATTTAGCCTGATGGGTTTTCCTTTATAAGTGACTTTATGTTCTTGCCTTATGGCTCACAGGAGTTCCTCCTTTGTGTTGACTTTGGCCAGTCTGATGACTGCATGTCGGGGTGATTTTCTCTTTCTCAGACCTATTATGTTTAGTGGCAGTGTTTCCCACGGCTGCCCTTGCAGAAGTTGACTTCTAGATAAACAGATATTCATTCCTATACCATCCTCGTAAAACAAAATGGAAAGTCCGGTGTCGTCAGATCCTTTTTCAAACACAAATGTACACTTTTGGACTCATTGTTTACAAGAGACATTGAAAAATTAGAGAAAGTTTAAGCAGATGTCACAAAGATTATTGATAAAGTCCTTAGGGGAAGTTAAAGGAGCCAGGAGCCTTATTTATTTTGGTAAGCAAAAATTTGGGTGGTATCTTGATGATGGCACACATGTCCATTGTTCATGGTCACAGGATAGATCACAAACAACACTGCAAAATACCAAAGAATTGTTTAGTGACTACAATAGCAGTCTTCTAAATCTCCAAAGTGATTTTCACATTCTGAAATAGTCTAAACTGGGCCTTAAATAAACATGATAGACAATGCGAAATAATCATAAAAACTATGTAGTAGGTCAATAAGAGGATGCTACAGTAAGCTCTGTTACATTAGCTTATGTCAAATTCAAGGATCTGGTCTGGTAGGTAGGTTTTGTCCCACTTAAGTCCCAGTCAGAAAGTCAGCTCTGCTAGGAATGTGAATAGGTGAATAATATAAATTTTGATTTGGCAAACTATAAAATAGAATGAAGCAATTTAAATTTGAATTTGAAATATTGTACATTATCCAGTGTTTCAACATATCATGGAAGAAGGAAAAAATTAATAATAATTATTAAAAGGAATCATTTTGGAATTTAAAAATTCTTATAAGCACTATAAACTTTAATTCTTCAAATATTCTATTATTAATCTTTTGAATAAAAGCTAGAAAAGAAAATGCACTTACAGAATTGTTCAGAGAAAAACATTTTCTTTTCTTTCTTTTCTGTTTCAAGATCCAGGGGTCTTTTCCTTTGGGTAAACACTGAGTAGTGGGATTGCTGGATCAAATGGTAGGTCTACCTTTAGCTCTTTGAGGAATCTCCATACTGTTTTCCACAGAGGTTGTACCAATTTGCAGTCCCACCAACAGTGAATAAATGTATCTTTTTCTTTTGCTTTTTATTTTTTTTTATTTCAGCATATTACAGAGGTACAATGTTTAGATTACATATATTGTTTTTGCCCCACCTGAGTTAGAGCTTCAAGCATATCCGTATCTTTTGGTCAATGAACATAGTAACTAACTTCTTTCATTTAAGCATTCTTTAATGTCATATTATATTCTTAACAAAGGCTTTAAATATCTTTTGTTATATTCTTTCCTAGCTTCCTTGTATTTTTGCTGCTATTAATAATGGGGTCTTTCAAAATGATAATTTCTAGTGTTCTGATGTTTAGAAATGCAGTTGAGTTTTTAATATTAATTTTTTATTCTACTAAACATACTAAATTCTCAATAATTTTTTGTGGATTCTTCTGTGTTTTCTAGGTAAGTGATAATATAATCTTCAAAAACAACTATTGTCTATGTATTTATCATCCTTAAAACTTCCTGGGTACAAAATTAAATAAAAGTGGGAAACATAGAGATTTTTATCTTTTTCCTGTGTTTTAAAGTAAAGCTTCTAATTTTTTATAATTTAGGATGATACTTACATTGAGTTTTTGATAGCAATTCCCTTCAATTCCCTGTTTTCTTAGGTTTTCATTCTGAATGGATGTTAAATTTTTTCTAAGCAATTTTTTTGCACTTAATGAGATAAATATATTTTTTCTTGAATCTTTCAATATGGCCTATTATATTAATATGCCCTCTAATCTAAATCTACTCTTGCATCTTTGGGATAAATCCAACTTAGTTTTTAAATATTTTTTCTTCAGAATATTTACATTTATATTTATGAGTGAAACTGGCCTGGATATTAATCAGGATTCAGTTCAGGAAACAGAAACAAGTCCAGGTTTGTAAAGTAAAAATGTATTTGATATAGAGAATTTGGATCTTACAAAGTCATTGGGAATATCAAAGGAGCAGGTTCTATTTGAGCTTCTTGGGATGACTCCCCAAAGTAAACAGAAGTGTTCCACTAAGAGGACTACCACATTGATACCATCATTATAGGTTTGCCTACTAAGTCTGGAGCAACCATTGCCACTGATGAAGCAACCTGTTGCCATCACAAAGCTGGGAAAATGCACACCAGAAGCTGCTGTATTATACAGAACCTGGATAATCAGCAGAAATAGCTTATAGCTGCAAGGAGATGGTTTTCTCCTCTCTTGAACCTTCTAAATGTCATGTGAGAGCATCTCATTGGGGAACCTAAGTCACATCCAGAGCCCTAATGGTACGGGAAGCTGAGAAATGCAATTTTTATCCTTCCAGCCTCCTCCATGTAGAACAATATTTGTGTGAATGCAAAATATCAGTAGGCAATATCCATCCAGAATAGCCTGTATTTTCTTTGATCATACTGTTTTTGTCAGTAATTAATATCAAGGTTACATCAGTCTCATAGAATCAGTTGGATATATACTCTGGCATGGTTGTATAAGTTTCTTTATTGACTCTGACAGAACACATATGTAAAATCATTTGGACCAGAGGTTTTGCATTTTTATTTAGCGTAATGGTATCAGGCTTTATAGACTGTCACATTACTAGAATTAAGAGATTTTGGAGTTTTCATTTACTAATACAAGATTTTCCCATTCCTAGTTTTTTCTTTCTTAAGCCCTAGACTTAGAAGAAGTAACAATTGTCATCTCTAAATCTTAGCCCGTTATCTAGAATGAGCTGAGAGATGGACAAAGTAGACAGGCATCCGCTTGAGTGGTTATGAGGTGTCAATACAGCTCTTTGCCAAGAATAACTGCTGACTCCTAAGACGATGCTTGAAATCCTCCCATGAGCACTACTCTTGTACCTTGATGGCAGTTGTTAAAAAGCAAACATACTCTTACAAATGGGTAATATATTAATTCGGTATCATATGCAAATACCTTAAAAGAGAATTAGGGACCTGTGTTTCATAAGTTTGACTGGGAGAAATGAAGACAGTGTGGCCATCTCAAAATGAAGGTTCAGTTGGAGTTCCTAGAGAATGGAAGTCATAGAAAGCAAGGAAGATGGTTCCAAAGAATGTTGGAGAGATATTAAAAATCAGCTTGTTGGAATGCCATTTATCATTTATAATATGGTGGTTATACTTGTAAAGAAATACAGAGATTTTATATACTCTGACTGGGGTTCAGAAAATTTCAGAAGCAGTATATTTAACAGCAATGTCAGGCAGGCATTCAAGAACAAGTAAGTAGATTTTGAGCAAGAGTTCATGTCCTCAGATCTGTGTGGTGAGATTGTTGGTGGGGAGAAGACAGGGCTTTCTAAGGAGCTGAAAAAAAGCATGGGACAGATACAAGGATGGTGTGGGTGAAGGAAGGCTGGTTAATAAGGCCAGCCTCACTGAAATGAAGGGTTGATTCTGGGAATTAGTTATAGATAAATTTGGATAGGTAAATAGAACGCATGGAGAATCTGGAATGCCTGATGGTTTCATTATCAATATTATTAGAGGTCATGTTCAAATTTTCATTTTGGGAGAAAAAAATCAAAGTAATAATACTAATTTAAGTAAATAGCATCAATTTTATTTTGGACAATGTTAAAATAATAACCACATATGTATGTATGTACATATATATGTACATACACATACATATACACATTTGTGTGTGTATGTATATAATCTCCTTAGAGGTATTTTAGATTATCCACATTTTACAGACAAAGAAACTGAGTCTTAGATTATTTAACTGGCTTAGGTCAAATGGCTAATAATAGTGGAGCTTGGATATGAACCCAGATTAAATTCCTTAGCCTTGGTTCTTAACCATCATGACAGATTGCCTTCAATTTCTAATTTATTTCCCTCCAGTCCTGAGAACACTTAAATAATTACTGTCACAGTTCATTCTATGAAAATATTAGGGAATATTCAGTAAAAATATAAATTAACAACCAGGGTTAATGGATTAAATTTAATCGAAATAAATGTTGCACAGTATTGGTGGGAAATTTTGAAAAAAGAAAAAATACTTTGACCTTTTCTTAAATATACAGACTTACATCTGTTCCAGAATGCTTCCTTTTCTGCATGTCTGAACCAATTGCCTGTTTTTTTCATAGGAGAAAGAAAAGGGCTGCTCTATTCATGAGCTGGGTCAACAGTTTAAAGCATTCACTAGAAAAATGAAGAAAATTAACACAAGCTGACAAGCTGCAGGAATTCTCAAGCAATGTGACATTTTAAACCAGTTCAGTAAGGAAAATACATAATTATTCCCCATAACTGTCAAATGAGTATAGCAGCCACTCTAAATGCTAGTGAATAAGATCAATCCAAGAGCAAACAGGATCCGTCAAACTGGTTGCATAAATCAATGTCCTGTAGAAAAATTTCGTTCCCCTTTTTATGTCTCTTATATATTCAGGGAGTTTTGCTTTCTACCTTATTATCATTTATTCATCCCACCCTCCCTATCTTCAATGCACTTTCACCAATCTCCTGCACTAGCACACACACATACACTCACTCACTCTGGATTCGATAACCCACAGTGAAAAGATTCACAATTGATTTATACTATTTCATAAGCTAAAGTGTTCTATCTAGATCTGTCGTTTCAATAAAACAGCAGGACAATACCGATGTGCATAGTATATTTTACTTATTTACTATATTTACAATCATTATGGATATTAAACTCTATAATTTATACATTATTGTGGAGCATTTTTTATATCTTAGTTCTATCATCATGAGCTTCCATTTGCTATTACTAAAATTTGCTTAATGTTGTACTAATTTCTGTTTCACATGCAGTATTTCTATGTCTTTCTATGAAGTCTGTCAGTTCTTTTTGTCTCATAGGTTGTATCATTTTTTTTCCAACAGGGACCATTACTTTATTTAACAAGTTTATTTTTTTAAAGGTTATAAATTTTACCACCCTCAAATTTGTAATACACTAAAACTGTTTTTTAGCTCCCGTAGTTTAAAATGTATGACACATGTAGTGATTCTGTTACATTTTCTACATGCGGACTGTGGGTCATCCAGCCATCATCTAACCATTTGGAAGCCCTTAGTTTTTTTCCCTTAAAGTTAGTAACCATACTGTTATCAATGAGCTTCCTAAAAAACAAATCTAATCATTTTATTACTGTCTTTACTAATTAAAAAAACCAAACTCTCCATAATCCAGGGGCATTTCTCAAAATTTAGTCTGCCTGATATTACATATATATATATATAAAATACATACACACACATATATATTTTCTAAAATAAATAAAAACAAATTAGCCAACATTTTTAAAAGTAAACTATTTCAAGATCAAACACATTGGGAAATCTGCATATTATTGCTCCCTTTAGAATTTTATAGTATTGTAACAAAGCCTGCAATATTTAAAAAATGCTGCTTAATTTGTTTAACTCAGCATTTCCCAAACTTGACCCCCCCCTCCACATTCATACATACACACACACACACACACCCCACATATATATTAATACATATTTCAGTGGCGGAGGGGAACATTTATTAAAATCTCATAGACCTCTATTCTTGGGAAAATGATGACTTCACATGAAACAAGTTCACAGTCTTCTGCATGACATGGGATGGCTTTTCTGGTGGGACCACAGCTCATCTCTCTTCCTGTACTGCCCATCTCCAACAGATAACTCACTGTACTCTGGGGTGGCCCAGCCGTTTGCAACAACTTACAGTTTCCCCAGTGAGGCAAGTGCTTCCAAACTCTGCATTTACATGTACTTTAATTTCTGCTGGGAAAGTCCTTTGTTCCCTTACCCATCAAATTAACTTCTCATAATTCTTGAAGTTTCAGTTTTTAAAAATTACTTCCCTTTGTGATGCCTTCCCTGACCCTGCATATCATGAAACTTATTGATATAAAATTACATTTTCCAAAGTGTCATATGAGGTATGATTCTGGTTGGCAATCAAATTGAGATTTTTTAATGTACATAGTTATATATTGATTTTAATGTATGTTAAAATATACTAGTTTTTCATCAATCATAATGATAGAAAATTGATCTGGGAAATATATTGATTTTACCTTAAGAAACAAGTCAATTTAAATAGAAATTTTAAATAAGTAATAGCTCATTTGCATATGGCAAAATAGCATGTAAATGATAATGTCTTGAGGAAATACTGGTTATTACTATGACACTTATCCATTCAAAATTGCAGTGCCCATGATGAACACCAGACGGCGCCAAATCATAAGCACTTTAAGACATAAGCATGTAAAAGAAGACCTTATTTTCAATGGTAAATTCAATGATGATAATAGCTGTCATTTCTTGATTATCTATTTTGGTCTGAGCATTTTGTTTGGCAATTTAAATATATAAACTCATTTACTCCTCACAAAGTCTTTTAAAATTAGTTATTATTATCTCTATTTCACAGATGAGATGATTTCAGATAATAACAATGTCGTATTGTTTTGTTTTTGTTTCAATTTGATTTTTTGCATTTAACATTGTTCCATGTACTGTGCTAAGGAATTAATATAGCTTAGCTCAGTCATAATTTTCAGCAAGCTTGCGAATTATACTGTATTACATTCTTTGTTTTTAGATGAAGAAGCTGAGGCTTAGAGAGATTAATTTGTTCAAGACTACATCATAAGGCAGTTTTTGGTGGAGACAACTCTGTCTGAAGCTAGTACCTCTTATTTCACTAAGTAAAATAACCTCTCAAGGATCTTAGGATAAATTCTTTCCCTTTATCTCTTCTTGCCTCTTTTCATGTGTATTAAACACATAACATCTGAGAGTGACATCAGCAGGAGGGCTGACTAGAGTTACCTGCAGCTTGTCCTCTCCACAGAAAGGAACCCAAACAACACATAAACAGCCATATTTCAACTAAAGTGACTAAGGAAGTACACTGGAGAGAAACACAGGAGTGGTAAAGTCTCTGTGGAGTACTGAAACCCAAATTCAGTCTGGAGAGTAGTTGGGAGTCTGTGTTGCTTCATTGCCGTATAGTAAGATCCCCCCTTGACCTTGACCCCCCTAACCTAAGTTGCTGTGGTTTGGCACCGTCTTAAAAGCAGATCCACTACTGGAATATGTCCTCCCCTGTGAGTCAGTAGCACCTGACAGTCTCCATTGCTGAGGCCCGGCCCTCATTCCACCATGTTCACAAAGGTGCATGCAGGACCATGACCTCAACTACTGGGAGCCTAAACCAGATGGAACAACTGCAGCCCTGCCCCCTGTAGAGGCCACTTCAGAGCTGCCTGGCCCCATTGCACCCACAAGCAGCCACACCTAGCCTCCGACAGCCAGCCCAGCAGTGCGCCACTGCCTCTCAGGAGAGCTCACTGGACTGCCTGTCAACCCTCCACAGCTGCACTTGTCTGGCCCAACATGAAGCCTTGGGCCCCTGCCTACAGTGAAACTGCACCACTCCATCACAAATACCTGCAGCCTAGGCTACTGAGGCAATTATAGACATCACTGACAAGGATTACCGTGGAAGAAACTGTACAGACACCACACTACTGAGTCCACCTAGAACCAAATCCAATATTCTACATCCAACCAACACTCTAGGACCAACCTCCAGGAAAAAAAATCTCTTCCACAAAAGCTACTCCATAGAATTGGAAAAGTGACTATTACACTAGATGCATGAATATCAACATGGGAAAACAAGAAACGTGAAAAAGCACGGAAACATGATACCCCCAAAAGAATACAATAAACCTCCTGTAACAGATGCCCAAAAAAGGACATTTATAAAATATCTGAAAAGAAATTCAAAATAATGATGTTAAAAAAACTCAGTGAAATAGAAGAAAACACAATTTAATGAAATCAGAAAAACAATTAGTGATCCAAATGAGAAATTCCACAGAGATAAATATTACAAAATAGTCTCAAATAGAAATCTTGGAATTAAAGAATTCAATAAGTGAAATAAAAATATAGTTAAGAGCTTCGACAACAGATTAGATCAAGAAGAAGAAATAATTTCTAAACTTGAAGACATAGCTTTTGAATAAACCAGTCAGAAGACAAAAGAGAAACAAGAATAACAAAGAATAAAGAAACCCTACAAGATTTGTGAAATATCGTTAAGTGAACAATGTTCACCTTATAGGTATGCCAGAGGAAGAAGAGATGGAGAAAGGCACACAAAATGCATTTTGTGAAATAATAGCTGAAAATTTACCAAGTATTAGGAAAGATATCAATATCCATATTTAGGATGCTCAAGAATCTCCAATTAGATTCAACCCAAAAAGATCCTGTCCAAGTCACATTATAATCAAACTGTAAAAAGTCAAAGACAGAGAACAAGGGTAAAGTAGCAAGATGGCAGACAAGAAAAACTGCCAGCCAGAGTGTCTCTGCAAAAAAGACAGATTTTAGAAGAAAGTGGAAGAAATAAGCAAGCAGACAAGCATACATCAGACGAGGGTCAGAAGGAGGGGTACCTGAGACTACGGGAGACTCCACGGGAGAAGGTTGCAGAGGAGAACTGGAAGGAGAAAGCCCACAAGAAGCTTGGAGACCAGCGACAAGGGTAGGTGGAGCAGGTAACTTTCCCCTCCCTTGCATCTCAGACTGTTGGTGGGCTCCCCGGCGATTGGAGAGACCTGTTGACAACAGCCCAGACACGGCTGCCACCAGTGAGTGGTGAGCCTCTTGCAGATGGAGCACCAGACTCCCAACTTCCTCGGGGCACCTCCCTGTGCACAGACCCAAGCCGATCAGCAGGCTCCATATTGCTTCATTCTTCCCTCCCCCTTCCCTATCCGCAGCTGCCGAGAGAGACAATTTAGCCACCACCTGGAGGCATCTCCAGGGAATGGGACCTCTCCTTTTGGGGCCCTACAGCAGACTGAGGGGTACTCAGACTGTGAGCTCCCTACCTGCCAGCCCTCCCAGGTGCTGCTGGCCTAGTGACTCCAGGAGAACAGGGCAGATCTTGAGGCTGAGAGACATTGACCCAGCTTAGGCACCCGGTGGGTGACTTAGGACCACACTCCTCTCTCTGGCAGTGTTAGGAATTGAATTCTGGGGCCCAGGATCTGCAGACCAGATCCTGTGCACCCAAGTCTCGCATTGCCCCGGGGCACAGAAGGGATATTTCTGAAGGAGCCTACTAAGATGTGTGTGCCTTCAGGGGTGTATCAGCATGCTTGAGGGGCAACCCTCCTCCAATGGGAGGGCCATGTCCCCAGCCCAGGCTGCTATCCTGGGCAGGGAACCTCCCGGCCCACATCACAGCCAGGGGAGACCCACTGGTGTGAGGTCCTGCCTGCTGGCAGAGGCCGCAGAGTTGGGGAGGATGGAAAGGAGCAAGGCCTGCTCCAGAATGCAGGTCTCAGACAGCCTCACCCCCACTTGCAGACTTTCTGGCTGAATGAGGCCATTCCAGCCCCTCCCTGACAGCTTTGCCCAGAAGCAGAGAAAAGGCCTTTGACCCTTGCTAACAGCATTTGTGGTGCTTGAGGGCAGGCTTACCCAACTCAGCTCTGCCCAGACTCACTCCCAGACCTGCCCTCACTGAGGTGGAGAATAAGGACACACCTGGAAGTCCCAGGGCACCACCCACTACGTGAGGCACTAGAGTGCCTCTCCGGAGGAACAAGAGCTGGTTACAGGACCCAAAAACAATACTGTAGCCTGCTCCTCCCAGAGAACACCACCTACTGACAGGGAGGTCATTCTGCACACCCTTTTACTGCATCTACTGACTCATCATACAGGCTGTGGTCGAATCTCACCCACAAACACCACCTACTGGCTCAGAGACTAAAGAGGGTGTGTCATTATCCAAACAAAAATCTAAAGGCAAGAAGCAACAACTGATCCAGATGAGAAATCAGCAAAAGAACTCTGGAAGTATGAAGAATCAAATGGAAAGCACACCCGCAAAGAGGAACACCAGCTCTCTAAAAATGGACATCAACCAAAGTCAGAACACTAAAATGACAGAAGAAGAATTTCAAACATGGATTGTAAGAAAACTCGATGACACACAAGAAAAAATGGATAACCAACACAAAGAAACCACAAAAAAATCCAGAACCTGGAAGAAAAATTCACTAAAGAAATTGAAATATTAAAGAAAAATCAAACCAAACTCCTGGAACTGAAGAATCTATTCAGGAAACTACAAAACACAGTGGAAAGCCTCAAGAACAGGGTGGATCAAACAGAAGAAAGAATCTCAGAGATTGAAGATAACACCTTCCAACTAAATAAGTTAGTCACAGAGATAGAGCAGAGAAATAAGAGAAAAGAGCAAAGCCTAAAAGAAATGTGGGATTATGTGAAAAAACCTAACATGAGTGTTATGGGGATTCCAGAAGGGGAAGAAGAAAACGTGCAAGAGTTGGTTAAGCTATTTGAAGATATAATAGAGGAAAATTTCCCAGGCCATGCTAAACATCTAGATATCCAAGTACAAGAAGCTCAAAGGACTCCTGGGAGATTCAATGCAAACAGGAAGACACCACGACATACAGTCATCAGACTGACCAAAACATCAACTAAGGAAGCCCTTCTACAAGCTGTAAGGTGAAAGAAACAAGTAACGTACAAAGGAAAGCCAATCTGACTAATGCCAGACTACTCAACTGAAACCTTATAAGCAACGAAAGACTGGAGCCCCATTTTCACTCCTCTGAAACAGAATAATACCCAGCCTAGAATCTTATAACCTGCAAAACTAAGTTTTGTATATGAAGGAGAAATAAAGACATTCTCAGATAAGCAAAGACTGAGGGAACTCACCAAGACAAGACCAGTCCTCCAAAAAGTACTCAAAACAGTGTTACCCATGGATCAGCACAATAAACACTCACAAATGTAAAACTACTCAAAAGCTAAAGATCAAAGGCCAGATACCACAATGGCTCAAGAGAGAAAACAAAGCAACAGAGTGCAACCCAACAGAATGAACAGAAATCTGCCCCACCTATCAGTCCTCTCAATAAATGTGAATGGCTTGAACTCCCCACTCAAGAGACATAGGCTGGCTGAATGGATAAAAAAATACAAGCCAAGTATCTGCTGTCTTAAGGAAACACATCTAACTTGCAAGGATGCATTTAGACTAAAGGTAAAGGGGTGGAAAACAATATTTCAAGCAAACGGAAGCCAAAAGAAGGTTGGTATGGTGGTTTGATTTCAGATAACTTAGTTTTTACATCAACAAAGGTAATGAAAAACAAAGAAGGTCACTATATACTGGTGAAGAGTACAGTTCAACAAAAAGGCATAACAATTCTAAATATGTATGCACCCAACTTAGGTGCATCCAGATTCATAGAGCAAACTCTATTTGATCTAAACAAATTGATAAGCGACAACACCATAATAGCCGGACACTTCAACACCCCGCTGACAGCACAGGACAGATCTTCCAAACAGAAAATTAACAAATAAATAATGGACTTAAACAGAATGCTAGAACAAATGAGCCTGATTGACATTTACAGGACATTCTACTCAAAAACCACTGAATATACGTTCTTCTCATCAGCTCATGGAACATTCTCTAAGATTGACCATACACTAGGACACAAACATATGTCTTAAAAAAATAGAAATTATACCATGCATCTTTTCAGATCACAGGGGAATAAAAGTAGAAATCAACCCTAACAGAAACTCTCATTCTACACAAAATCGTGGAACTAAACAGCCTTCTGCTGAATGATCACTTCATAAATGAGGAAATCAAGATGGAAATCAAAAGATTCTTTGAACTAAATGACAAAGGAGACACAAGTTATCAAAATCTGTGGGACACAGTTAAAGCAGTCCTGAGAGGAAAGTTTATTTCCATAAATGCCTATATCCAAAA